>CAKNWT010102688.1:360-16955 GCA_932066315.1 Andricus coriarius | reverse complement strand
CATAAACCCCCACTCTAAGCGCGGTCACGCTCGACTGCGTGGAAGAAAATTCAGCTGACCAACTCCTGGTAATGCGGCGCGTCGGGTAGGTTAAAAATCTATTTCGAACATCGTTTTATGTACCTATATAGCGTACATTACATGCTTACAAAAGTGATTCATATTGGATTATTTTGTTATAAGCCCGAGCTTAAAGGTATGTAAAACATTAAAATCGATCATTAGCTATGGTATGCTCGATTCTTAGAATAAATGTAAACAAAGCGTCAAAATGACAAATATTTCACCTCACTTTTAACGTAACCTGTGGAATCTCGTGCAGTACATTCATAATTAATTACTGTGTCGTATTGCTTGTTTTTTTTGTTAAACAAAGAGAAACTCAAACATCGAATTGTCA
Source organism: Andricus coriarius (assembly GCA_932066315.1). Taxonomy (NCBI): domain Eukaryota; kingdom Metazoa; phylum Arthropoda; class Insecta; order Hymenoptera; family Cynipidae; genus Andricus; species Andricus coriarius. The sequence goes on along the minus strand of CAKNWT010102688.1, from coordinate 16,555 downwards.
ATTATAACATAAATTTGATGTCACTCGTGTAATCTTATTATTTATTATAACAATACATGTAAGACCTAAAGAAAGAAGAACAATGTAAAGCTTTTTTTACAGTAGTAAAAATAGATATTCGTTCATTTTAATTATGGAAATTCACTCTTTCCCACGTTTTGTACTGCACAATAATACTGCGAACGGTTTTCTTATAGAAACGCATATTAAATGAGCTGAAATCAGACATCTGATATCTTTTGAACGCGATTGTATAATTTTTCATGGTTTTCTTCGGGTTTTGACGTTCACATTTTATGTTGAACATTTATTCAGAACGTCTTTATTCAAAGCCTTGAAATATTTGACGAAACATAAAATAAACAATGATTAGTTAGCCCTATAGTACATAAATTTGATTTTGTATCAAAGCAAATTTTTTTTCAATGGACTAAAAATAATTTTGAATAACGAACAGTTTTCCTGATATTTAATTTCTTATATGTATAATAAAATGAACAATTTGTTTGAGTGACAAATTCAAGGTTGGGCCCGAGAAAAACCTTCAGATTCGGCCGTTTCTCTCGCGGCCCTCCTCGGAGCGTCAGCTATGAAATGCATCGATCGCGACCGACGCTGAAGTGGTGGGGGTAGCGCTCGAGCGAGAAATTGGAGAAGCGGACATGCTCGGGGCGGCCATGATCGGAGCTTGGACTGTATATACATATCAGATGACATTAACAGTTACTCTACTGACAGATGACTATACTGTTACAGTTGCATATTTGTTAAATTATTTGTTCATCGCAATCGTAAATTTCATTATTAGCCTAACATCTTCACTGAATATCAATATCGGATATACTTCCAAAAAGGTCACTCAAAAATATTGACTTGATACTTGGCCTAGAGGTTCCTTTAAAACCTTAGTTGAACGCACTAAAAGGTATTTTGGCTCAGATCAATATAAATTAAGTTATTCATATTTTTGACTTTAAAAAAAATTAGTTTATTTTTCAAAATCTCGAAAAATATTGATTTTGGAAAAAAATGTCATCCACAAAAGTTGTAGATCTTGTCGAAACGCATATTTTTTACAGCTTCACTTTTTTTCTAAAATTAATATTTTTCGAGAAAAATGACGTCTGTCCTTTTTTTAAAAAACATTGATCTTATGAATAAGTATACACATAAAATATGTATTTCGACGATATCTACAACTTTTGTAAGCAAGATCTTTTTCCAAAATGAATGTCTTTTTAAATTTTGAAAAAAAAATTAATTTAAGAAAAAGCTAAAATTATTATTAATATAATTGATATTGATCGACGCCAAAAATCCTTTTAGTGCGTTTAACTAGGGTCTAAAAGGAAACCCTAGGCAAAGTATGAAGTCAATATTCTTGGGAGACGTTTTCGAAAGTATACCCTCAATATCAGCTTGTTTCCAACAAGATTACAAAAAATATAATTTATAAAAAAGTTCTAATTTGGTCCAATGGGACGGAGAAGTATGACCGAGAAATAAAAACCAACATTGAATAATTGTTGATATAATTGTTTATAACAATAGCAATTGTTGACGTATAGTGATAAGTCCTTAGTATATTATATCGATCTAGCAGTTGATCTAAGAAATGCTAGATGAAAAAAAATGTTTTTGTCCATCGTGCGCGATAAACGCGACTTCCGTGCCTGTAGAGCCGGCGAAAAGTGTAAAATAACCGCCCAACAACGGTGACGCATGCGCACTTCGAGAATGCCCGTATCAACCCGTATCAGCGGGCGGGAATGTGTTATTCCCGCCCACTGGTACGGGCGGGAATACGTTTACCGACCACTTACTGTTGCAAACTTCATTGCTCCAAAACCCCATAACAGACATTTGTACTCATTCAGCGGCTTGTTTATCGTGCACTAGATCCACAAATGTCATGTGTGGCAAAGGCGAAATTGATCAGTCCCAACTCGTGTGATTGCCCAACTTTTCGCCCTTGCCACACAATATACTATTTCAACTGTTAACCGCCACAGTCAAAAATTTGTTTATCATAATGGTTTATAATATTATAGTTGAACAATAATTGAATTATTTGTATATTGTGACTGCAAGTGCAAAAATAATAAAATAAACTAAATAAATAAAAATAAATAAAAAAAATTGATAAAAATAAATAAATACTTTTTGAAAATTTAATGCTGAGCACCTGTTAAAAAATATCAAAATACTCGATTTCTTTTTGTACCATATATAAATATTGTTAAGAGTCTTCTGAATATATCCTGAAAATGTAATTTTTTTAAATTCTCCTTCAAAGTTATTAATAGGGCCGAATCCGTACGTTTATGAATGCTTATATCACGGTAGAGTCTAAACGTAGGAAATTGGGCTGAGGCAGAGGGATCTGAAAAAAGAGGGCCTGGTTTGTATCGGGACGTAATGACATAACCTATTAACAATTTAAGTTTAATTCGAATATAGGTTTCCCCCGATGGCGTAATTATGGGTTAAAATTTTGGTTTTTTAATAAAAGTGTGTAAAATTTTATTTCTTGGACTTAGATTATGAGCCTGATCACATCGATGTCTTTTTTTGGGTATGACAGAGCAATAATAATTTAAAAAATTAAATTTTTTTTAAGAATGCCCAATAAATAGAAAAAATATATTTTTGCAAGTCATAGGAAGGAGAATATTTGCAAATTTGTATTTAATACATTTCATATTTTGTAAATAAGCTAAAGAGAAGAGATTTGTTTTTCCTCTCAATTGTCCAGAAATTATACTGTGAGTGATGTCTAGTAATGAAAATATGTCATTGGATATTATTTTTTATTTTTATAAACGAATTATATAACCAAATCCGCAATGTTGGCATGTATGAGAGGAAGAAAGTTGTTTTTCTCGTAATATTCCCGTACTTTCCAGTGATATTTTTAAATGGAAATTATATTGAAAAAAGCACAATGTCAGTATTTATTGTCTTTAAATTGCATTGCCAGTAATTTTCAGTAAAAAAGTTTTCTTGTCGGGTATTATCTGTTTATTTTCGTCCAGAGGATCCAGAAGCTCTCGAGTTCCTTATTTTAAAATAAATACGCAGGAGACAGGAATTAAAACATGTCTGCTACTATTTAGTAGAACATTACAAACATAACGAAAACAATTATATTTCACAAGTCATGTAAGTATAATATTCAGAAAGTGCATGCTCAGTATTGTTGAACAAATCGTCGTTCTTAAATATTCCTATAAATATTATTTCACGACAGTTAAAAGAACCAGCGGTCGCTGAACATCACTAAAAAAAAATTTAAAGACAATGAGAAAAAAATACAATCTTCTTATGCCCATAATTTCTGTCACTGTGCATCTGTTTATATAATTTGTTTATATAATAAGGAAAAAATATCGAATGAAAAATATTCATTAGTAATCATCACTAGCAACATAATGTGAGGAGGAATAAGTGAAACAATAATTTCTTTATGTTTGTAATTACCGAAACTATGCATTTGTTTATAAAATTAACAAATAATGTCTCATGACAAATTCGCATTATCAGTTTTACCTTATCAACGGTAACGTTAAGTAATTGTAATGCTCAAATAGACTTGTTTTTTAAATATCCATATTATTGTGCACTTGGTAATGCAATTTGTTAATAACAATAAGGCTGATGTTTCAAAAAATGTTTTATCTTCCACAAATCCACGTTCAGCAAATTCAAGCGATGCGGGGCATAGAAAAATAGTTCGAAAATTAAACAAGAAAATTGAAATAATCTTGATTTCTTCCGCTATGTGTACTCACATAAAAATTTAAACAAACAAAAATGTGAAAATCGGCTCTCAGGGATCTCTTTAAAATTAAATACTAAGCTTTTATAAAAAAAATAAGAAATCGGTCAAGAATTGCGCTCTATAAGTTGTCTTGAACCTCGTTTTTTGATTTCACCCCACAGTGCACTGTGGACTATATGTCTGTCTATAAATTAACTTTTCTATTTGTGGTGTTTAATATTCTGAAATTCTCATTGGATTATTTTTCTTTTCCAGCGTTCGATAATTGTTGATAGAAAATTTTAAAATCTACGTAATTCTATCAAGTCTGAAGTAGTAAGCCGATGTGGAAGGAAATGTGATAGAAGGAAAGCCAACATTTCCACCAAATTTATTTTCCGGTTGAAAGTAAAGCGGAAGTCAGGTAAAACTGTGATAAGTGAAAGAGACGCTTTGAAGAGGAAGAATTGTGGGAAAAGTATCAAAGGAAGAGTAAAAGGTGAAGTTTAAGAAGCGCTGATGGAAATAGTGTACACGAATATGACGGACGAAAATATGTAGAAAGTGGTATAAAGAAGGAGATTGGTACGAAGAACTGAAAGGTGAACTTAAATCAATGAAATGAAATGGATGCTGTGTTTAGGAGCGAAGAGAATCAATAGCCCTGGCGGCCCTGTGACCTGTGGACTATATGTAGGTTATACTATCAGATTTCTCTCTCTCTCTCTCTCTACTTCAATCTGTAGTTCCTGCCTCTTTTCCTGTTTCTCTATTTTTCTCATGTTCTGCTCCTTCGCCGCTCAACTTCCTTTATCTCATTCGTTTTTCACTTGCGGTATGCTATATCATCTTATCACCACTTCACATTCGCTTATAAGGGGTGCGGATGGTTGATACGTTTTCCATAAATAAATTCCAGGGAAGTTTGAAGCGTTCCTTATCGCCTTACACTTGGGCCCCACAGCTTCATTGTGCATATTGCTCATAAATCATGCGAGGATAACTCGTTATTCATATTAGGAAATTCATATTTAATGTATTGCGAACTGTCTACTAAAGTGGAATTTTCCGTATGACTAATCCATTTCAAGCTTATCTAGGGCAGCTTTTTCAAGCTTATCGGCCTTAATTTTCAAGATCTGAATGCTTTAGGTGAAATTAGTTTTGTATACCTTTGGTTTCGTAACAAAGAAACTAATTCATCTGTAAAAAGGGTAATTAGACAATTCAATTAAATTCTAGACAAGTAGACCCTAATTAGCCTATCTACACAGATTTTTGAGAAACTAAAGAAGTTCTCTCTAAGAAAGGCCTATATACCAGATAGGTTTTTACACGTCTCTAAATAATACACTCTCGCCGCTCTCTTCAAATGAACCAGTGAAATCGCACTGACATTCAGTGAAAGCTCACTATTTGAAACAGCCAGAAGTATGTCACTGACAAACAGTGAGATTTTCCTCGTTTGCTTAGTGGAATTCTGTTACTGTTTTATTAGTGAGACTCACTGGATACTCAGTACCATTAGTCTTTTTGACTATTTTTACATGAATATCAAGCATATCTACAGTTTTGCATTTTTTCAAAAACAATCATATATTGGAAGGTTCAGATTGACAAAGATGCAAACACATTTCCTTCTAAATCTCGATTCGACTCCAAATGTAGACAGAGCTTTTCTTTAAAAAAACGTCAATATACGTGATCGATTACTGTTACGGAAAATTCCGTAATACTAGACAGTGATAGTGTATTATTAGAATATTTATGATGATACGCATCTAAAAGATAATAATTTTTAAACGTTAAAATCGTTAATGAGACGGGTAATTAGTAATAATATCATTATCACTTGCTTATAATTATAAATACAGGGTGTTTTTTTTAACTTGAGACAACGAAATATCTCAAAAAATACGCATCCTACGGAAAAAATGTCTGGAATAAAAACTTTTTATTTTCGAGGGGGAAAAAAGATTTGTTAAAATTTACCCCACCCCCATCCCCACAGGAGGCAGGGGTGGGGGTAACTTTGTAATTTCAAATGGGAACCCCAATTTTTTATAACAGATTCAGATTCTCCTTCATGAAATACATAAGTTTTATTCGAACAATTTTTTTCGATTCGCAAAAAAAAAAAATCGAAAAAAAAAAAAACCCACACCCCTCCCATAGGGGGGGGTGGGGGGGGGATAAAATTTAAAAAATTTTTTCCCCCTCGAAAATAAAAAGTTTTTATTCCAGACATTTTTTCCGTAGGATGCGTATTTTTTGAGATATTTCGTTGTCTCAAGTTAAAAAAAACACCCTGTATATCCGTTAATTATAGTTGGGCATATAATAATTTATCCCTGTTAAAAAACTTTAGAATTACTTTTTTCTGTATTTTTTCTCATTAGACTATTTGTTTCACAATTTCATCACAAAAGGCAAAAGAATTTTCAACTTATGATAACCTTCGAATAGTATATTGAATGGCAAAGAATTATAACGTGTTTCCAGGAAATTATGTAACACGACTCCAGAAAATAACAAGATCTCAGTTACAAGATCCAAACAAGGCTCCAAACGATCATGGGTAGAGGGTTTATAGTACATCTTCAGATGATTTGTCTAACGCTTGTGCGAGACACGTATTATACCCTGGCCGAATTGTTTCCCTTAGCCTGCAAATTATGTTCAAAATTTCCACAAAAATGTGTGTAAAGTTACTGAAAAAAGATTAGAATGATATAAAAAGAGCCTTTTAAAGTATTTATGCTATTTTATTTTGAGAACGTTAGTAATAGGCTTAGACAATATTTTACAAAGTCATTTTGCTTAATGCTTACTATTTTGTGGAATTTTTTCCGCATCCTTTCAAATTTATACGCGAAAAGAAGAATACCGTTGTATCCTTGGGCTTTCAAGCTACTGAGGGCTCAGGAATGTTATCAATCTTCAATAATTTATTTTTGCAATTAAAGTAGGGGTTTATTTTATAAAATGAGACTTTTTATAGTTCATAAATAGAATTGTTTTCCTTTATTATTAATGATTATTGCAGTAGTAAAATTATTGACACAATATATATAGAATTTCACAAAGTAGTTATTGTTACTGATGCTAATTATTGTTCGTAGTAAAATGTTTATTCTTTTATTTTTCATATGATATATCTTATTTGCATTCAAAGGTGTAAATTGTCAAACGTGTGAAAGGTATTTTAATTATGATACCTATAAAATACCTTATATTTCTATAAACATCTAATGTGAACTACTCGTTAACAGGCATCCATATGCTTTTATGTACAAACATGGAAACACAATCTGCATGTCCTGATAGTTTTTAATTTTAACGGCAGATCTCTTATATTTCACCATATAAAACAGATACCAATTGAATTATCGATACACTTGTAAAAGAGCAATAGTTATTTGTGATACAAGTGCGCAAAATAGGTAATTGTGTGCGAGTGTAAATTTTGCAGCATAAGCCGCAGGCGAATGATGCAATCACGCGAGTTAGCAATCATCTATGCGCACGTGTATCACACGCTATTTTTTGCAACCCCGTCCGAAAAAGTTGTTTTAAGAGGAGTTAAGGAAAAACACTAATCTTGAAAGAAAAGATTTTTAAATTTCGTAAATTATTTTTGTAAAAAAAAAATTTTGAAAAATAAATTGGTGAGAAAAAATTTTGGAAAAAAATGTTTGAAAAAAAAAGATTTGAAAAAAAATTTGTTGAAACAAAATTTTCGAAAAAAAAATTATGTAAAAAAAATTTTATAAAAAAAAAGCCTTTTGGGGCTTCTGCCCTTTTTCTGTGCCAAATTTTAGCACTTATGCCCTTTTGTACGACCGACGAAAACATCATTAAAAGGTTTGTTCAAGTTAAATAAAAATTTATTTCAAGAAGATACCAACACCAGTGTTTAAACTTACCTGTGCCAGTGCCTAAAGTACCTAATTTCGAAAGTGCGCATGCGCAGCTTTTTCATCAGTGCCTAAAGTAAGCCATCTTCAAACTGCGCATGCGCGAAAATTGTCTCGCGCACAGTCTGCTCAAATAAGGTCCTTTAGACACCATTTAGAAGCATGAAAAGGTGAACTTTTGAGGTGGGTGTTGCAAAAAGAAAGTATTTTACATAAATAATTATATAAAAACCCAGTTCTACTCTAAGGGATGATTAAATGCTACTTTTGTAAAAATGCAACAAATTTCAGACTTTCTAGGAAGATTAAAAACATTTATCTATGGTTAAAACCATAGACAACCAAAGCGGTGAATTTATTCTAGGCTTTAGGTAGACATTTGCGATTGATTAACAATTACGTTACGCCTGACTTTGAAGAGTAGAAGTCGATAGGTTCGACAAACCCTTTTCTCTCTAAATAAAAACAAACTGAGCCAAAGAGTTACGTGACTGCAGTGTGTGTGATAGCGTTCGGGCAGTTTAATGTGACCTATCTCTCTTACCTAGGAAAACTTACAATTAATAATTTTCTCTCTCAGTTCTCTTTTGCCATATATCTAATGTAAAATCTAGATTTTCAACCAATTTGAAGATTGAAAATATGTTTATTTATGGATTAATGTAAATTCTGATAATAAATTTTTGGAAAAAAAATAGAATAACGTTGCAAACTTGCATAATAATATGTAATTGGAAGTACGGTTTAAAACAAAAAATCTCGATTTGCAATTCCCTTTTTCCGATACTTGCACTTATTTATGTTTTTTGCTTGTCAATATTTTTGTTAACTATAGGACATTGGAAAAATTATATTTTGGAAAAGTGGATGCAATTGATTTAGGTAATAATACGTATATAGTACTTAGTTTGCAACCCATAGCAATATTGGGAACCTGCTAAAATTTGATCAATTAAAATTTGTAGTCATTTAATGATTTTTCCATTTGTTAACTAAATTCTTAAAAAGTTACAAATTTGGTTAAAAAAGCTATTCTATACACTAGTACAGAACTGCAAGGCTTTTTAAGGTTGAGATTACAAAAAAGTGAACAAAATTCTGTATTTTTAGTAATTCTGATTTGTTTTCTTTCATTGAGAAAAATACAATAATTCTGCAAATTCAAGTGAGCCATAAAATTCGATTTTCGTTCCTGAATGCATAATTACAACTCTTTTATAGTAACCAGAAGTAATCGCGGGCGAGCCACAACCATAACTCCCATTCAATATAACCATTCCAAATATCTCAGCAAACATCATCTAAGTAGACATTCCGGAGTCAGCAGTCGTCGAAACAGTGAACGAGCATATCCTGGTCATTGAAACGATACAGACGGAGATAGATTGCTGGCCGTTTGAAAAATTTGCTCCCAGTCTGGGAAAAAAATTGCCGCCGGCAAATTCGTCCTTCAGTGTATGAAGGGATACCAGATTCAGTTTAAGCAGAAAACATGTCACATATTCATTACCCTTGACCGAAATTCGTCTGAATTTAAAGTCAAATCTCTAAGAATTTAAAACTGCTTATTTCTTGGTTCCAATCAATGAGAAATTCATCAAAATTTCAAGATTATCCTTTGAGGGCATTTTTTACGAATTTAATTGTTCCATCAGTTGTCTATGTAGACCATTTCCATATTTTGGGTGCTTCTCTCGAAGATTGATTGATAAATATTCAAACATTGATTACATTAATTGAATCACTATGCTTAGTGATTAATTACAATACAGGGCCCTTACTCCTACCAGAAAATCGGAATTTTCAGGTTTCTAGTTGAATTCGAAGAACCTTACATCATCTTGCAGCGGTAGCAGGAGAATTTGATCTTTCTAATAGATTCGGTTTGGGGGGAAAAAGTCCTCTTTTATACGAGAATTTGCCCAGTTAATAAGAAGTCTCATCTCTTGTTGTCCAGCACCATCATATGGGATGGGTTACACTAAATCTTTAGAACGAGATAAGTTTCACGCTTTAATAGTAGCTAATGGCAGTCCTGATGAACAGATGTCTCTGCCAAAATCTTTGCACTCAAGTCTAATTTGGTTCAAACAAAGCTTACGTTGGGCAAGGAGTCCAATGGGCAAGGAGTCCATGGCTTTTGCAACATAGAAGAACAGTCTTGGCATTTAAATCGTCTAGAAGTTTTAGCAGCATTTTGGGCACTATAAATCTTTGCTTCTAGGCTCTAAAACTGTGAGATCCTTTTGCGCGTTGATAACACAACCGACATCGATTTTTTTTTTTGTATTTTTATTTATTTATGAAAAGTTCCTAAAGCTAGATAGCCCTATAAAGAACAGGTGATACATATTACAATTAAAAAGTTACGATGATCGATATAAGTATTAAAATAAAAAATAGGTATTTAAAAGAAGTAAAGGAATAAACTAAGATACACATAATTAGATGTGGTCTGTTACCAATAATACTGTAAGTGTACATACGCAAATATACATGCTTAAGAGTAAATACATTCATGTGCACGCTTATATATGTTTGAACTCAAGGATTTAAGTGTTACCAATGTGCAATTTCGAAGGTAGGATTTGATGTGCTAAATAAGTTACCAAAAAGGAGTTTTCTCTAGTGAAATGGTGAAGGTGCATTTCTAATGCTTATAGGTAGTTTATTCCAAAGGCGAGCACCACGAATAACAAAACACCTTTGCATTTTACACGTGCCGTGTGGTTGAATTTTTAGTACTGTTTTCCTTTCACGAAGTTTAGAATGTGTTGGTTGATCTCCGTCAATAAAATGGAAGAGATTAAGAAGATAGTGCGGACCTTCATTACTGAATAGGTTATAAAGCAGGTTACCCATAAAAATTGTCTACGTTTGGCAACGTTAAGAAGTCCCGCTCTCTTTCTATACTGGGTAATATGTTCGCTTTTTGGGATACTATAGATGAACCGAATGCAAGCATTAAGCGTACGCTCAAGCTTCGCATTCAATTCATCAGTAATATCGTCATATAAAACACAGCCGTAGTCAAAGAAAGGGAGGATGAAGCTTTAAATTAGGAGGACACGCGTTGGAGTAGGAAGTAATTTTTTATTCCTGCTAAGCTATGGCAAGGTTGCAATTGTTGCAAGTGAAGGAGAGGAAGAAGGTCCTATTATTATAGCCTTAGTTTTAGCAGGGTTAAGAGTGATACCGTTTACCAAGGCCCACTGCACCACCAAATCAATATCTTCCTGTACCTTTTGAAGTAAGCTCTTAAGAGTGGCAATAGGCCCGGAAAGGCAAAGCTTAAAGTCGTCAGCATATTTGTGATAATTGCAATGACGAAGTTCGCTACCAAGTTCAGAGGTATAAATATTAAATAGAGTGGGTGCAAGCGTGGATCCCTGAGGGACACCACTCTTGACCTCTCCACCATCAGAACGCTCGCCACTGCAGATTTGTACTCTTTCAGAACGATTACTAATTTAAGATTCAAAACGTTTAACAGCCATATTTGAAAGGTAAAGTGATTTGAGCCTAGTCAATAGTAAATTATGGTCAATTGTATTTCGGTCTAGCTGTAAGATCACTATGCTTGACACGAATCCCAGATTGTATTGGGTCCATTAAATTGTTAGTTTCAATATGTGCAGTAAGTTGCTGCTGGACAATGAGTTCGAAAGGTTTAGACAAGGCGCAGAGAATGGATATTTGGCGGAAATCTTTGGGAGAGGTAGGGTTAGATATTTTAGGAACAGGGCGAATAATCGCCTCTTTCCATGTATCAGGAAAGATTCCCACTTCTAGAGATGCGTTATAGATATGCAAGAGAATAGGACAAATGACTGGTAAAGCTAAGCGAATCATTTTAATTGAAATACCATCAAAACCTTGAGCATTTGATTTTAACTTAAGAGTTTTTAATCAGGTCTTCTTGCTATATGTCAGAAAATAATAATTTAGTATCATTAAAGGTAGAGGGAACTGCGGACGAAGAAGGAGTGCTGTTTGCAAGGAGTGTGGATTTTGTGGTAAAGGCTGTTAAAAGATCTGCGGGAGAAAAATTGTTATCATGAGCCAAGTGTTTTGGAGGAATAAGTCCAAGTCGTCTCAAAAGAAACCAGATGATTTCATTTTTATTTCTGTTTTTGATAGAATTGTAATTATATTGGTTGTATGAATCCCTGATTTTTGTTTGAACTAAGTTTCTCAATTTACGAAATTCGGTTTGAATAATACTATTTTTTGTCCTTTTAGCCAATCCACGTTTTTGCTCTCTTTCTTTCATCAAGTCTTTGATATAAGATGTAATCCAAGGCGTGGACTTCTTTTTTGCTTTAAGGGTATGAAGAGGCGCAAATTTTTCAAAAGCTAAAGATAAAAATTTGGTTAGACAGATAACTTTTCTATTGATATCTTTTTCAATAAAAATTCTTTTCCAATCGTAAGTAGAGAGGTGCTCAAGAAATTCGGCTTCATTTATATTTGTGAGATTGCGTATAGAGAGAAGAGATATACTAGACGAGGGATCAATGGAGAACTGGTATTGAATGCTGATAAGGTCGTGGTTTGAGAGGAATGAGATTTCTAGATCATCAATAATAATCAAATAAATCCATGTACCAGAATTATCGGTGTAGTGCGTGGTATTATGGGGAAATATAGATAATCCAGCAGAGAACACTACTGATTTTAAATAGTTAGTTAAATTGTTGGTGGCATTAAGATTTGTGTTCAGATCACCAGTAAGTACAATGTTATTATAATTTGGTATAAGGTCAAAAATGTCAGTCTCAAGTTCCCTGCAGTAGGAAGCATTAGGAGGTTTGTAAACCACACCCACCAACATGATGTCATGAGACGAAGATACCTTGATAAAAAGGTATTCAGCAAAAGGGTAATTGCCAGGAGGACTCATTCCCACCTGTACACCCCTTACGCTGTCCTGAATGTAGAGACAGACCCCAGCCCCTCTTCTCTCAACTCTATTTCTGCTGAATAGTATGTAATGATCAAGTGCTATGAGGCTAGATGGAATGTTAGGCATAAGCCTGGTCTCAGACACGGCTATGATATGACAGGAACAGGACATAAAATTATGTTCACATCCGTGGTAATGGGCAGGTAAAGGCTGAGCGTTAACGTGACAAATATTTAAAATTTATATTTTAACAGTGAAAAATAAAGTTCAATTATAGTTAAGTATAGAAGTGTTTGAAACACGTTAAACAACAAAATCCAGTTCACATGATTACAATTGAAAACAGCGAATAAGTCATATAAAAAGGTAAACATTACAAAAGAAATAAGCATTATAAAGTTAACATGACAAATATTTAAGATATCCATTGAAAATGTAAAATGGTGAGTTCTAAGTTGCAAGTTACCTGAAAGAATGGTAGCACATAGGAAAAGATAGTAGAAACAGAAAAAACATGATCAATAAACCAACAGAGGCCAAATTAAGTATTTACCAATAGGCTTAACCCAGGTGCAAATTCGGGTTGGCAGCCAGAGTTAACGGTCGGCCCAAGGTCGGGCCGGCTTTGGCAACCGAATTATGCTAACCAAGGCTGGCCCAACTATAGCAGTTCGAAGCCACCTTATTTGGGCCAACGTTAGTAGCCGACATTGGCTTCTAAAATTCACACGACCGTCGGCCCAACTGTGGCCCAAGGTTGGTTCGACGGTCGTTTAGGTTCTGGGAAATTGGCTCAAAATAACCATAACACTACGCGCGGCCCCACCCTGAGCGATAGCTGGCCCGACCATCGGCGTAATATTATCCAGCGCAAGTAATCTCATTGCTGCCGACCGTCGGTCCAACTCTGGCCCAAGGTTCGATACAATAATAGATATTTTAGATAAAAAATGAAACACAATATAGTCAGGATTACTTTGACTTAACATATGTTTTTGTAGAACATAATAAATCCCATTATCACAGTTAGAATAACTGAGAAACCTTTGATTTATTAAATACAAATTTTCAGTTGAAAACATTATTATGTATGCTTGATGAGTTAGAAATCTATCTAAATCCCTCCTTTAGGCAACACTAAATTTTTTCGCCCGCAATCCGCAGATATATGATTATTTTGTCTCTTCTGAGACCCAGGGCAATGGCGTAGATTCTCCTATTCAAAGATGATAGGGCCGCATGTAGATAAACAGAGTATTATTTTTGCTAGACCATTCGAGGTTTTCAGTAGAAAAGTCTCTGAAAACCTTACGTCTCTCAACGAATTTATCTCGCACTTGGTGATTTCCGAGTTTCGCGACAATGATCAGGGTTTTTATGCTACAGCGTAGGGTATCGTAATGCTGTACATTACGAGACAGCGTAGATCACTCTTCACAATTCACTCCGCTGTATTTCAATATTTTGTCCTATGTTGTGTAATGAGAACAACTATTGCAAATTTTCAAATCTAAGTATCTACAATAGTAGTCCATAGAACGAGGCGGGAAGTATCAATGTACGATCAAACGAACTTTCCTGAGTGAAGTTCGATCGTAATTATACTACCGCATTTTTTGAAGGGATTACGCCCACCCAACAATTTAAGTTTCCTCCCGCAAGTTCTTTCGTGCGTCGCCCAGAACTTTAAAAAATGTTTATTATAGCCCCGCAAAACGAGCATGTTCTAGTACTTGATGATTGAGCGTAGTATCTCTCTTTTCGAGCAACGTAAGCGGATTTTCATATGCCTGCATGTATAATATTGGACCTCGTAGTAGAACAGTAGTGTTAGAGTATGAGTTCTAACACTATATATAAGGTATCGACAGTAGACGCATGCGCAGTAGTACTAGGTCAGAAAAGGACAGAGATATACCGATTTTTTAAATCGAGAAACAAAAAATGGCGAATGCGTCAGCTAAACAAAACTCCCGTCAAGGACAAATTTTTTCCCGTACACTTACATGCGCTTAGTTGCGCTAACTCGAAAAGAGAAATCACGCTCAATCCGCCACCAGCAGGACACGCTTCAAATTTTCCGTGTCTCTACCAAAAAAAAGTACAGTGCATGCCACGGAGGAGAGCCAAAACTTTTTTTTCTTCTAAACTTTTAAGAGGATTGCAAGTTCTTGTCTTTGAAGAAATATTGCATTTTTCTCAGTGAAAGACAAAAATCGGCATTGCTAAAAAATACAGAAAATTTTTTTATTTCTCGTGATCCCAAAGTTTGTTTCATATAATTGCCAAGCTTATAAAATATAATATATAATAAAAGATTTTGCATTTAATTTATCCCTGCTGATTGCCCTAAACTAAAATGCATTATACTGATGGAAATGATCTACACGCCTATTTTTTGAGCTGTTGCTAAAGTTTCTTAATTTTTACATTTTCATCATAATGAGAAGGTATTGGTTTTATGTGAAAAATAAGTTTCGTGGTTTTCATCAAATGTCGACGTTTTGAGGCTTTCTGAGTCAGAAAAAATGGTTTTTACTTCGGTGTCTGTCCGTCTGTCGTCGTTGTCGTCGTCGTCTGTATATCGCATAACTTTTGAATGACTAATTGGATTGGATTGCGCTTTGGCACACACCTTTAGGGACCAAAAAGAAAGATCGAGTTCGTTAACCAGCCATTTTGGAGAAAAATTCAAAAAGTTAGGGCATTTTCAAAATCTTTTTGGACCATTTTTTTCAAAATTTAAAAATTCCATCATGGTCCATCTGCAGTACTCGAAAATTCAAACAAATTATTTGTATAACTTTTTTCAATACATTAAAAATTGTCAGAGTTACAGCATTTTCAAAATTTCGCAACAAAAGCGAAAATTAACATTTTGAGCCAAATAAAGCACGATACGAAAAAAAGTCTGAATAGGAAAAACGTTAATTTTTGATAGCCCTACAAGATTATCATGACAACTTTTTGAGTTTTCTTAAAAAATCGAAAATTCAAATTTTGTTCGCACAAAAAATAATGAGTTATTACATTCTCATCATAATGAGAAGGTATTGGTTTTATGTGAAAAAGGACTTTCGTGGATTTCATCAAATGTCGACGTTTTGAGACCCCCTGAGTCAGAAAAAATGGTTTTTACTTCGGTGTCTGTCCGTCTGTCGTCGTTGTCGTCGTCTGTATATCGCATAACTTTTGAAAGACTAATCGGATTGGATTGCGCTTTGGCACACACCTTCAGGGACCAAAAAGAAAGATTGAGTTCGTTAACCAGCTATTTTGGAAAGCAATTCAAAAAGTTTGAGCATTTTCGAAAGCTTTTTGGACCATTTTTTTCAAAATTCAGAAATTCTATGGACGGCTATCTGTAGTACTGAAAAAATAAAACTTTCAGTCTCAAAAAATAGGATTAAAAATTAAGAAATCAAATTTCTGGAAAAAACGACCGAGAGACGAAGCAAATGACAAAAAAAGTTGTTCTGACAAAAAATATCTTCAAATATGTTATAAGCTCTTGTTATAAAAATATATCACAAATAAAAAAATTAACTTTTTGGAAAAAGGACACAAACTAGAACAACATTTTATTTAACAAAATTTTTCGCCTAAATTATA
>CAKNWT010102671.1:1628-11720 GCA_932066315.1 Andricus coriarius | reverse complement strand
ATTGAAATTATTTCAGAAGAAACGCGAAACGTGCAAGCCCTTTTGGGTTTAACTCAATCCAAGCCCACCACGCTTTGGTTGCAAATATTTTTTTTAAACTAAAAATGGAACTATTCAATTTGTGGTTCAAAATTTATATTTTTTTTGTTTGAAAGTTCATGTTTCTGTTGAAAATTCGTCTTTTTCAGTTGAAGAGTTATCTTTTCAGTTGAAAATTCAACTATTTGGATGCAAAATTATTTTTTAAGATGAAAATTCAAGTATTTGGTTTTAAATTAATGTGTTTTGTTCAAAATTCGTCTTTTTTGTATTATTAGTATTATTTATTTAGTTAATTAATCGATGGCGATGATACATTTAAGAACATCTTGTAATATAATTTTTCATAGCTTTCTAAATTAAACATATTAATTAGACTCTTAGAAACTTGTATCATTAGGAAATTACTGATTCTTTGATAAAGTTACTTTCACAAATAAAAAAAATGATTTAATTTTACATATAAATAGTACTATATTCACACTTTTAGATATTTACAAGGAATGAAAAAAAACATTAATGATGATAATTTGTTTAATTACAAACAAAAGAAATAATAAATAAATTGATTGATTGTTAAAAAAGCGAAATACTTGAAAGACTCCGTACTATGAAAAATTATACCTGGGAAAATCTTGATAGCTGGAAAAACCTGGAATAAATAAAAAACAGTGAATATAGAACATTTTTTCAGTGAAAAATATCAAAATAAATTATGGATAAGAATTGATTGTGAAATATTGTAGTGGGTTTCGCCATGTTCTGGAAAGATTGATCGGATATAAGTTTGACAATATCCTTCTTTGTATAATAGGAACCCTCCAGGAGATTGCATACTTGATAGCGTGAGAGCAAAGCCCAGTGTATCCCGCATAATTATCTTCTCATAGAACCTTACTCCTTTATTTTACTACCGGGCCCTTTTGAACTCCCCTTGCCATTTCCTGTCAGCCAAGTGCTGCCAAGTAAAAATCGTAAATTCTCGACGATAAGGTCGAAAAATGTTGAAAAAGGCCCAAAAATATATTATAAATATCCTAAAATGGAATTAATAATAAAACAACATTTTCCAATTTTTTATATCTTTCTCCAACCTTCCTCGATTCAGACATTTGAAATAACAGTGTGGCTGCTGAACCAGGAAACCGGGAAATGACAGTGATTTTTTTTTTGATCGGGAATTTTAGAAATTTTTAAAAGGAAAATCTATTCAATCACTTCAAATATCACAAATTTCATAGCAAATGATTTAATCGAATTGAAAATAAGTTCGGTGTCAATTTCTTTTTTTAATGTTAAGTTCAATTGTTACATTTTTGAATTATCAAATTATTCAGTTTACACTTTGTAATTCTAAAATCTTTTACTTTACAAATTTTCCATTTTAGGTCTTCATTTGTATGCGTACATTTTCAATTTAAAGAATTTAAAATTTTAGTTTTGAAGACTTTTAGACAATTACAAAATAATTGAAAGCGTTTGAAATTGAACATTTTTTATAAAAAAGTTTTCAAGTTGATCAACCGTAAATATAAATCAATTAATGACTTTTAAAATTGAACTGTAGTTTCATATTAATAAAATTAGAAGAATAATTAATTTTACAAGACGATTCTGAATCTGTTTAAAATTAAACAATTTACCAATTTTAACGTTAAAAATTGAAATGTTTCAAATCGAAAACCTTCGTAGTTAGACGAATTTAAATATCCGATTGAAACTTTATAAACTATTTCCAATTTTTAAATAACTTCAAATTAATAAATTCATAATTAAACGCTTTTATTCATTTTCAAATACTATTCAAATATTGTTTCAGTATAAAATATTATAATTTTAACACAGTCAATTTCAAATTTTTTATTTAAAAAAAAAAGAAAATTTTTGTAATACTTAGCAATATTTCACTGTTCATTTAAAATAAGCGATTATAAATCAAATTTAAAAAACTAAACAGTTTGAAACTTAGTTATGAAATGGCCTTGAATCGTTAATATTTCAGAGTGCTAAATGTAAACTTTGAATGTTACAATCATAATTGGACAATTTAATAAATTGTTATTCTTAAGTGAAAGTATTGAATTTTGATTTATAAATAACAATTGAACAATGATTAATTTAAAAAAAAATGGAGTAAGTTCAAGAGATATTTAGAAGTTTCAAAAAGATTAAAAAATAATTTGAAATTTGAGAAGGTTTCAACAAATAAAACAAAATGTAGATTTTGAAGATTTCGTTAACAAATTTTGAAGCTTCTTGAGGAGTTTGAAAATTTTAATTCTGAAAAATTAATTTTGAGGGCATGATTAAAGATATCTCAAAACATTTCAAAAGATTTCCAAAATTTTCTGCAAAGAATCTGGAAAATTTTAAGGTAATTGTTGTAATTTATCCTGAAATAAGAAAATTTAGAAAAAATTCGTATCATTTTAAAAAATATTAAAAAATTTTTGATAAAATATCCAAAATAATTTATAATTTGAAATGATTGAAAAAATTTTTTAACAAAAATAAGATTTTAGAAGATTTTGACATGAGGTTTTGAAGATTTTTAGGGATTTCAAATTTTACATATTTATTTATTCATTCTTCAATTTAGAGTATTGAAAATGATATCGTGGATTTATATTTTTTAACCAAAAATGTTTGAGCTGTTTAATTTATAAAAGCATAACATTTGTAGTGTTGCAGTTGAACGTCATTTGATTTGAAATTGTTTAGTTTAAAAGTTTTAAAAGCCATTTTATACGTGAAGGATTCCAGTACAAAACTGAATGACCAACATTTTTCCGAAAATCGGTTCATTCCATGAAAAATTCTAAAAAAAATCAAATACACGTGGTGTTGAAAGGATTTATTTAAATTCTCATTTTTTAAATATAGTATTAAAAAAAAGTTTACTTTAAATTTTGAGTAAAATTTCATCTTAGGATTTCAGCGTATTAATAATTTTTTTCTTTCCTTCAGCATCGATATTTCTTGAAATTATTATTGTTTATTGAAAAAAAAATTATTTTTTAGGTTTTTGAGCGAAAAATTGTCTGTCGTAGTGCGATACCGTCACACTAAATTTTTATTTTCTCGGGACAGATCAATTTTTTGGTATCAAGTATATATTATTCTTATTCAGCGTCAGCATATCTCGGAAGCAAGTTTTTATTTCTGTAAAAATTGAAAATTTGATTTATAATATCTACCGAAAGCCGATTTTTAAAACATGTGAAATCGTAACCTTAAAATTATTAGACAATTTACTCTGAATTGGCTAACTTTTTGAGATTACATTTTTATCCGCAGCCAAGCCTGTTCCTATTTGTGGTCAGTGTCACTTTGAGATCGTCAACTGACACATCTATTTCGTCGAAACTGGATACATTTTTCTGATCACATTTTTCTTGGACTATAATCAGAAACACGTCATCGCGGAAGTAGATTTTTGTCTTATCTTTAAGTGTTGATTTCGATTTTACAGAATTTTTTTTCGCTAGCATGAAAAATTCTTATTTTGTTGGTTATCCAATTCTGTACTGCCACCCTTTACGTGGAAATTATTGAGCGTTTGAATAAATAATGTCTGAGTTAATAATTTCTTAAGCTTGAATTTTAAAAATTGTTCCACTTCGGGTGCTTTAATTTACAGTTCAGTTTTGATTACTTGAAATGAAAATAATTTTAGCATTAATAGCTTTAATTTTTTAATTTCAATGAACGTGACAAATTTTGTAGAACCTGGAAAAAACCTCGGATTTTTTTTCTTTAATTAAAACGTTCACCCTGAATCGATTGCAATGACATACACCAGAAGGATACTGAGAGAACAAAAATTTAATCAGATAATGTTGTTTTTTAATAAAAGAAACGATAAATCGAAAATAATTCGTTTACTGTAATATAAAATGAAACTACCATTCGTCCAAATTGTCATATAGAAGCTCTATTCCTTTCCAGTTAAAAATTCAATTTTCGATGTTTTAGGGTCGAATTATATCTAAATTAATTGTGTCAACAAATTAGGTTCCCTCTTTAAGCAAACAAAATAAAAAATTGGAAAATATGTCTTTCTTATAATAATCTTTTATGAAAATATTGAAAAAAACTAAGCCCTATACTGACTTGGTTTCCGTTGTGGAAGTTTCGGTTTCTTAGTCACCTATACGCAAAATTTATTTGCTGCTAATTATCAAACCAAATAAATGTATCTACTTAACGTTAATTGTACCAAGTTTTCACTTTGTAAGATTACTCAACCTATAATGAAGCTTTGAAAACGGCAGCATACAAATCTTTCAAATAAGTCCTGAACTCTGAGCGAACTGATTCAAGTTTGAATAAAAAGAAATCATGAAAGAGCTCAGCAAAGATTATTCCGAAACATTATAAGGGAAGCTGAAAAGACTTTAAATCGATTCACAAGAACTCATTTATTATAACTTATTTAATTTGCAATTGAAAATTTCGGGCAAAATTATACCCTTTAGATTTAGAATGAGACCTGAATCAAAAATTTAATTAGAGATCATCATCATATATAATAATAGTGAACGCCCTTTTTATACAGGGCTAATCATACCTTAAGCATTATTCTATTTTCTTCGAAGATGGCTCAAATTGAAGGTCTTGACATGGTGATTTTCATTAAAAAATAAATTTTGCTATGTTATGGTGATGTTTTTTTGTTATTAGAGGCTGAAAAATAAGAAAAATGAGGAAATTTCCCTTTTTAGGCTGCTGTGTGGAAATCTTTTCTTTTAGTTCGATTGTCTTGACATGTAGATTGCATTGAAAAATAAAACTTGCTATGGCATAGTATTGCTTTTTTGTTTTTAGTTGCTAGGTACAAAATTCAAAAAATGGGGAAAGTTCGTATTTTTAAATCACGAGGCTGAAATCTTTTTTAGTGGTTCGATTGTCTTCGGGGATTCATGAAATTTAAAGTGTTGGCATGTAGATTTGCATTAAAAAAGTTTTCTCTTTTCATTTGTTGTTTTTTGCTAACAGTCGTTAAAAATGCTGAAATTTCAGTTTTTCGACCATTATATGCGGGAAGCTTTTTTTTTGTCGTATTTTCTTAGGGTTCTTCCTGTCATCACCTATACATCAAAATATACATTTACCCCTTCCCTTTCACATTTTCTTTTTTAATTTTATAATTGAAGACACGCGCCAAAAGAGGTCTAACTAAAATTTGAATAATTCACCTGAATATATCTGAATATCATTAAATACTACGTACTTCAAGTGTCTTATTCAAATATGCCGAAGAATTAGATTTAAATTTAAAAGAAAAGTTTTCATACAAAAGCGTGAAATTGTACATGGAAAGAATGCTTTTAAAAGTAAAGCGTTATAAAATAAAAATACTATTTAATGTAAAGCAGAAAAATTATATATTCTAATCGACGTCCAGCAGATGCGGCTCTCCATTTCACCACTAACCCTTTTCGAAATTAAAAAATTTGCTTTTTGAAATTTTGATTATCTGGAGTGTTCATAAATGAAGATGAATATTACTAATGGCTTGATAAATTAAACGAGTTTATTTGTCAAAAATGTAGAAAAATTGTTTATATTTGGAAATTGTAACGAGAAAAAAAGAATTCCTTAGCCTTTTAACTCCAGTTGATGTATGATTTGCATATGCACTCATTTTTCCTTACAACTGAAAGGTGACATTTATTTAATAATGTCTGCCTTTTACATTTCAACATTTAATTAATTTCTTATGCGTAATTTATATTTTCAACCGAAGTAGAAGTACTCAAAAGGGATGAGTTCTCTTGACACCAAATGCTAATCAAACATTGTAGACTATGTTTTTATCATCTTCAGCTATAAGTACTGGGAAAACAGTCTCGGTATTTATGTGCCTACTTATCCAGAATCCGGATCCTCGTGAGAGTGCTCGTATTTAATGTAGCATAAGCATAGGTGCATTACACATCTAAAGTGTAGGTAATATAGGCGCATACATTGAATAGTGCATAGTTCATAACTATACTATGCTTGTTAACAGAATGTATGAAAAGTACAGAAATATGTTTATAAAATGTTATTTGTTAGTTTTCGAATGTCTCTTCACTGTACATATATATCACTTGTTATTATTCATTTTTTTAATTATTTATGGACACTGATAATAATTTTCACTGAAAATAACGGAACTAAAAATTCGCTGTATTGCCTGTGTGACAGGATAACAACAGAAAGATAAAATAAAAATGATAATGTTTCTACAAAATATTATCAATTTCATGTGAAATAGAAGCAGAAGAATAATAAATATTTAATCAAAATCACAGTAAAGAGAAATGAAAATTAATATACGTGATGGTTAATCAGTTAATCTAACTTTATATGACATTAAAATTTTCCAAAATATTTTTGCGATTGTATTTATATAGTTATTTTTATTGATGTACTTTAGCTTGTTGATTTGGGTCGATCGTGTATGATATGCATCTTTAAAAAATACCTTGAAAATTAAACAAAAAACCATAGTCATTGTACTTTCAAGTGCTTCGTCTGGAGGTGTTTTTCATTTGTTAAGAGAAAAGTAAATGCGCAATGTATAATACAATATTGTTTATAAGGAGAAAAATATTTGAATTCTTTTTTGCCATTTTTATTGCATATTATTAATAACTGATTTTAAATATTTCATTCTTTCTGCAGAGATTGCCTCTTTGTGACTTTGAAGTAGACAGCATGTTTGAAGTTCTCTCTGTCTTTCTTTTTCTCTCTCGTGGCAGGAGCGTACAAACTGAGAGTTTTCAAGAAACGTAAAAAGTAGAATTCATCAAGACAAATTTCATTCTTTGCATTTTAATTTTCAAAATCTTCAAAGTCTTCTACGATATATTTCAGGACTGTAAATAAATCATCAAAATGGATATACCTTGAAAATATACTAAGAAAAATCGATGAAAAGATATTACCTTCTTAAAAGAAAAGTTTTTTTCTTTAGCTCCGTAGTGCCAGTAAATTTCTTCTTTTTCGACATCTCGTCGCACATTTCAACAAGATTTGATTGGATTCATCTTCTTGTTCCAAAATTTAATGTAATTGGTAATTAAACAAAAACCTAAGTTCTTTTTACCCTGATTTTCCATAAAGCATTCAACTTGTCCCCTCTCTCGAAAAAGTGGAAGAAAATAACATGTCATTACATACTCATTCAGAAACATGTAAACCCTTTCCACTTTAGCAACACATTGCAAAAAGTTTTTTAAGTACACGTTAACACATTTAATGCACTTTATTCTATATTGTTATCATTTTCTTTTATCAAACTACTTAAATTCTATTTGTGTACTTTACGTAGAAATGATCAGTTATTACTTGCATGCAATTAACTTTAAGTCACTACACAATAGTTAAAAAGATCACATGAATAAGTGAGAAAATCATTTGATTATAAATCATAAATCCAACTTTCCAGAGTATTATTTTATTGTTATGTAACGGTAAAAAAATTGCTGCGGATGATCAACATAAACTCCATGGCAAATATTTATGTGTACATGAAGTTATCAAATTATGGAAAGTTTAGTTATCAAGTAATTTTTCGTAAAATTTGGTTTTCTCTTTCTGCGGACAAAAGCAGATTGTTGCAAATTCGGAAACTGATACCCAAAATATTCGACAACTAATTATCAATTTTCCGAAACATCTGGATATGTGCAATAGTGTATTATTAGAAAGTTTGCAGATAAAATAAATTATTGTAATAAACTAAGACAGAAAAAGGCCTTATATAACTACAGGATAAGGAAAAAGAGTTGGCTCAAAAATGTTATGTTCCAGCAGTAGATTTTTCCTTCAGGACATTATGCATGATAAGATAACAATGTCCCTATCAACGAAGAAGATTCTACCATGCGCATCTGTTTTTTTTGTTTTAACAACCCTTTACTTCAAATTCTACATACCCTGAGACTTATTGTTAAAAAAGTTGCAAATAAAACAATGAATATCATTAAGAATAATTGACAAGTTTTTTGTTTGAGTGATTTTTGGGACCCGTAAATGATGAAGAGTTAGATATCCATCCGACGTAAATCTTCCTCATCTTCTACGGACCCCAAAGCCACTAAACCAGCAAACATGTCAATTAATACGACTGAGGGTCGCAAATAGCCACAAATAATGTTTCATTATTTAATTATAGTATTATAGGACCAGTGGAGACCAGTTTCCAATGAAATTATATTGCTTAAAAACAAAATTTCCCGTTTATAATCCTGAATGGACATAATATTTCAGGGTATTCAGAGATATTAGTAAAAATAATTATATAATTGTAAAACTCGAGGAGACTGAATTCAGAACCTAACAGAATGAAACGGAAAGCAAATGAGGAACTCTACCTAAGTTTTTGAATTAAATACCTATTTTAATTAATATCTGAGAATCTCCTGAAATGCCCATTATGACCATTCAAGATTGTAAACTAGAAATTCTAAGCTTTCTATTAATACGCATTTCATCCAAATCTGAGAATTCGTGTGCTAAAATTTACCGGAGTTTGATGGAAATCGAAAAACATTGGTTTTGGGCAGTGCTCTTAACTGACATGGAACAAACTATCTTACAAAAGAACTTTTATTATTATCATTATTAAAATCCTCGAGAGAGGTCTGCGAGAGGTCCCACCTTTTATTATTTTATTATTTCTTACAACAACTTTTACATTATTACAACTTTTATTATTATTTTATTATTTCTTATTGTTATTATTATTATTTTTTATTTTATTTTATTATTATTTTGTTCAGCACACTAGGAAGCGTTCATTAATTACGTAAGGCTTTTTCGAGGAGGGTTCGAGGGAGTCCCCGGAAAATGTTACTCATTTTTTTTCATATCCTAATTAACACCTGTTTTGGTTGCTAAAATTACATTTTATACTATTATATCACATTATATCATTATAATTATTTTTTTTTATTATGTAATATTTCTTATATGATATAAGTCAATTAAATATGTAGACGAAAAGTTAAACTATTCTTGAAATCTGATGTACACCTTTCATGAAATCTCGTGGAATTCCTGGAAATATTTGCATTCCTTTGAAATTCGGTGAAATATTTTGAAAATTTTGTAAATCCCTTACACTTAGTTAAAATCCGTGAAAATCCCTTAAAATCTCTCAAAACCGGTTAAAATATTGGAAATTCTTTTGAAATTTTTCGAAAAATTTTACAGAGATCCCGCTTGAATCTTTAAAATAACTTTAAAATTCATTGAAAGCTTTGCAATCCGTTTAAATTTCTCTGAATCCTTTGACATCTCGTAACTTGTTTTGAAACCTCTAAAAATCCTTTTAAAAAAGTCGGTTAAAATCCTTGAATCTTTGTGAAATATTTTGAAATCTCACGAGATCCCTTAAATTCTTTGAAATCACTTTAAAATGCATTGAAATCTTTAAAAGCCGTGGGAATACTTCTGTATCACAAGAAAACCTTTAAAATCCTTTGAAGTCTCTTAAAGTCTGTTGAAATCCCTTAAAACCCTTTAAAAGCTCTAAAACTTTTTGAAAACGCTTGAAATATTTAAAATACAATAAAAATTCTTTACAATTTTTTAAAATCCGTGGAAAACCCTTAAAAATGTCTAAAAATCAGTTAACATTCTTCAAATTCCGTGAAATATTTGGAAATCTTATCAATTCTTTTAAAAGTCATTGAAATATTTGAAATCCGTGTAAATCTTTCAGAATCCTTTGAAATCTCTTGAAATTCCTTACAATATATTAAAATACATTAATATATTTTGAAAGCTATTAAATTTCCTCGAAATCCCTTAAAATCCTTTGGAACGTTTTGAAATCTCTTGAAATCCCTTCAAATCTTCGAAATTCCGTTAAAATCTCCTGATATTATTTAAACCTGTGACTTATTTTGAAATATTTCGAAATTTCGAACAATCCCTTGAAATCTGCGAAAATCTTTCTGAATTCCTTAAAATCCCTCAAAATCCATCGAAGTCCTTCGGTATCTCTTAAATCCTTTGCAATCCAGATTAAAATGAAATTCTCTCTGAAATTATTCT
>CAKNWT010102645.1:484-17498 GCA_932066315.1 Andricus coriarius | reverse complement strand
GCTGTGTATTTGAAAAAACAACTCCAAACTTAAGGTTTTTTGTTGTTTAATAATGATTATTTATTAATGTCTTTTAATATTCTAATATTCCTTTTTCTTTTAAACATAGAAGCTTTGTTTGTAAGAGCGATCATGTACATATTTTAATTTAAAATTATGTGACGAAAACATTCTAAATATTTTTCATACAAGTTCGAAAAAGAACAACTTTTTGGCTTCAAAACCTGTAAACCCCAGGAAGTTCTTCGAAAACACTATACTATTTAGATAGGCTGCACTCTCGCGGTTACTGGGAAGATCCGTCATTATTTAGAAACTTTCAAATGCACCAGGTGTAAATGATACATCTACCTCGGGGAAGTTAAGTTCCAAATGAGATTGCCCGCACCCCGTCTATTTTTCTTATGATTCTTTATAGCATAACAACTTCCGAGTGCACCAGGTGTAAAAAATACATCTTCCTCCATGAATTTAAGTACTAAATGAAGATTACCCGGACCCAAACTTTTTTTTCTCATGGCTCGTTATTGGACAACAACCTTCAAGTACACCAGGTCTAAGAAATATTGCTTCTTTAAGGAAGTTGAGGTTTAAATGAAAAATGCCTGCACCCAACCCTTTTTCCCCACGACCCGTCATTGGAAAACATTTTCCAAGTACACCAAGTGTAAAAAATATATCGTAAAATGACAGGATGTACTAGTAACCGCTGGGGTGTGACCAACTCCTATGTAGTACTCCACTTCCTTGAATAAGATGTATTTTGTGTAGATCTTCCGAGTGCACCAGGAAATAAAAATACATATTATTCCAGGTAGTTGAGTACTACATAGGGATTGATCAGATTCCAACGGTCACTGGGACGACCGGTCATTTCGCGATATTTTTTAAACCTGGTGCACTTGGAAGTTATTGTACAATGATGCGTCATTATCTGTAATGACGGATCTTCCCAGTAACCGCGGGAGCGCGACCAATCCAAATTTTGTAGTGTTTTCTAGGAACTTCCTCTGTCCATTAGAGGCTGCAATTTGCAGACGGAAATTTAGTGGAATTTCCGTAGAACTTCCGTGGAGTATTTTCCGGGGAACCTCTCCACGTGGGAAATTGAAACTATAATAAAATACAATAATATACAATAAAATACAAAAAAGTATCAAATTCATCAGAATAATTGAAAATTTATGTGTACAGTTTTCTAATATTTCAACTTTTGTGAAGTTTTATATTATTTTTGTAAAGACTTGTCATTTTCTAAAATAATGTACGTAAAATTAGAAGTGTTTTTATGACATCAAACACCCAAATTATAAAAGTGTAAAATCCTGCTGTTTTCTGTAATGCCTTGTAGATTTTTACGACAAAGTAGAAAAAAAGTTATTGATAAAAAGCTGCACAAATTTTTGAATTGTAGAAATTTATACTTTAGTGTTATCTCTTTTACTTTTCTAAAAAGAATACAAGAAAAATGTAGCTATTTGTATTTGTATTTTATTTTCTTGTTAAGTTTTGTGCATTTTAACACCAAAAAGTACATGTTTCCACCAAAAATTGAAATTTGTAGAAATGTTGTATTTTCTTGTAAACATTGTTTCCACGAGGGCTTCTGGCGTTTTTGGAAATGTTCAGTGATATTTTGATATCTTCAAACATTGTCTAAAAGTTTTAGTAATTTTGAAAGTATATTTACATTATTCATTATAACAGTTTTCAAAAATATAAACAATTTTTTGTGCAACTTGTTTTTAAGAAATGGACAATCTATACGAAAGTTAAACTTTTGCTCATTTTAGTATACAATAAAACTATACACTTCTAAAAGTGCATACGGACGAAGAAAAGGTTTCAAATTACTTTTGGCGTTGTTAAAACGTTTAGTTATAATTATATTAAGATTGTATTATTTAAGATACTAGGTTTAAAGAATAAAATAAAAATGATGAACTTGTTTTTAAGAAGATTCTAATCTCTATGTTTAATATTTTCTGGCTTTAATTAAAGATTTCAGTACAATTTTTATTGTGTTTGCGTCAGTCGATACACA
Source organism: Andricus coriarius (assembly GCA_932066315.1). Taxonomy (NCBI): domain Eukaryota; kingdom Metazoa; phylum Arthropoda; class Insecta; order Hymenoptera; family Cynipidae; genus Andricus; species Andricus coriarius. The sequence goes on along the minus strand of CAKNWT010102645.1, from coordinate 15,454 downwards.
AGTTTTCAAGAATATAAAAAATGTATGCATTTATGTTTAAAAATTTTAAATCTCAACCGAAGAGCTTAGGAAACATTTTCTAGTACGCATACATTTTTTAGAGAATATAATTTTTATTGCATACTCAATTTCATCCGAAAATACACAAAACTCCAACAAAGGTATAAAGCATGAATATTACATCATTATATTAATTTTTTGTATTAAATAGTGAAATCTAATAATGAAATAATTTAATGACTTAAATTTGAGGATACAATTTTGAAAATAACAAAATTAGCATATTCGACAGTGTTATTTTTATATATACCATATACACTTTAGGTATATAATCTATGCATATAGATCATACCTTAAACCCTTTATTAAAGGCTCTAAATCTGGCCCCTATAATGCTTCTTTACGCTTTTCTATTTTAATCCTGAGTTTTTCCCAGTTTTGAATACTGGTCTTAAATACTGGGTTTGGATACTAGACACACACAACTATAATTAAAAAATATTAAAATTCATGTATAAGCAAAATCTAAAGTCAAAACTTAGAAAAAAAATTATTTAAAAAGAAAATGGTGATCGCTAAACAGAAAGGGCAGCTATCCCTACTCTGAATGATTTATGCAAATTCTATCGTTAGGTACTAATACTTCAATCCTCTTCAAAGTTATGGTGAAATATGAACAAAAGCGCTGAAGAAAAATCAGTTTATGATAAAAAAATTTTAAAGTTGTATTTGTCTGTGATTGAAAAGTGCGAATGATCATATGCCTATGTCAGTCCGCGACTATCATTAGCTACACTCTAAAAAATGCATACGAATATGTCTGAAATGTTAAGTGCTAATTAGTCAATAATTCACCAAGAACTTCTCCGCGGCAACGCACCTGACCTCAATAGAGTTTTGATCTGGCTCTCTGTGATTTCTGGATATTTCCCAAATCGAAGTATCCTCTAAAAGGAAAACGACTTCAAGACGTTCCTGGGACATCACAGGTAGGACTATCTGACATTTCAATTAAAATATGCATAAATGGAGTGTAAAACAAATTTCAAGAGTGATTATAAGTAAAAACACACAATTTAATCATACACTTTATTAATTCATTATGTGGAACATTTGTAAGTTTTATTTATTGCGTTTTTATCATGAAGGAATAGTATAGTATAATATAGTATAGTTTTTATTCGTATTTTCGTGAATGATTTAATGTCTTCGCATTGCATATTTAGCAGTAAGTTATCCAGGACTTTCCTTTTTAGTTAAACACCGTCCTTTTTCATATTTCCTTAACTCTTTAACACATAAATAAGGACTGCAACAAGTGCCTGGAAGATCATTCCGGTCACCAGTTTGATCACAATCGTCATTGTGGTAGCCCTTGCATGGTGGGGCTTTGGCGGCAATCGCTATAGTAATTAGTGCCGATATCACAAGTATGGTTGCTATAAATTTTGGGGACTGCATTTTTGTTATCTGAAAACAAATTAAAAATACAATTTTACTTGAGTTCACAATAAAGAACTCTATGAAAGAAATTCATTTAATGACTACTGCATTCTGTACATTTTTACAACTGTATCATAGCTATTTGTATTGGTGCACTCAATGAATTTCCATTAATTCCATTCATTCGATTTTTAATTTTCCTATTGAAGTTGAATTCTTTTCCGACTAGAATTTTTATATATAAATTGGTCTTTCGTTTAAAAATGCTGATTGTGGATAGACGAAACATGTTTTTAACAGATGGAGGAAAACCCATAGTGAGTGAGAAAAGTCTAGATTTTCATTATTCTAACTTACGAATTAAATAAAATTAATGATTTTAAATACTTTTTTGTACCATCATCAAATATGAGCTTCATTGACAAGAAATGAAAATCCATCGACAAACTTTCCAATATTTTAAAATACCTTCAAATCTATAATATGTATTGCAATTGATAATGTTTTAATAAATAATTAAATTGTTAAAAAAATTGTTTAAATAAAGCATTTATATAAGGTGTATAAGTCGATTCTATCTTCACTTACGTGAAATGTAGATCGAAGGTGGTATCAATGTCGACAAATTAATTTGTGGAGTGTTTTTTGTATTTTGATAAGTTGACGTTTCGGCAACAGCTCTGGATCGAATGAATTGGTGGTGTCGATATTCCCTATTTATTCAGTTCAGAAAAGTTGATAAGGTCACGATTTTTCCTATGTAGACAACAGAAGGTTGTTTTGCTAAAATATTTCTATTTTATTACTGTGTTTTTCCCGTTTGAAGGCATTATCAGTTTATTTGCTTCACGTGTCGCTAAGAGTTAAAAATATTAATATAAGTTACCATACATCCTTGTAAAAAAACATGGTATTGAGTTTTACAATCCATAGTTTAAAAAATTAACTTCGAAAATCCACGTTCTACTGCAAAATATATTGTTCGGATTTGATATTATGTTCCCCATAATATTCTGCATACTGTCCTAATATGCTAATTTTATAATAACTTCTAAAAGCACAGAATGGAAAAATAATCTAATTTCTTGAATTCGCATGCATATCGCCCGCAAATTTATATTATATGGACCCAAAAAATCTTCATCAGTAACAAATTGGGTTTTTGCAAATTTTTGCTCTAATTATGACTTTTTGCAGTTTTCTAAATACAAATTGCTTCTCATACATATTAAATACTACTTTCTACCAATAATTAGATGTTTATATAAACTTTTGAAACAATTTATTATCGTTTTTAGCAATTTTCTCTTAGAATAGAGTTAGAAAGTCGCCGTTTTTATCGAAAATTGTAAAATTTATCTCAAACTTTTCAGTTAGATAGAGGCAACAATCAATCAAATTCAACATACAAAATTGTTTGAATGGCTCATTATCATTTACAATAATATTCTCTTTGGATAATGTTAGAAAGTGCCAATTGTTTCTAAAATGTTCCACTTTTGGGCTATTTTCTTCAGACGAGACGATATTTCTGATATTTTGTTATTTCAATGCTAACTTTTTTACAAAAAGTGCAGCTTCTTCATGTTGAAGAATTGTTGCTTCACCAGCGCATATTAAAATCCCAAAATCGAAATGATTTTTTAGTGTATATTAATGTCCTTGTCCAATCACATCTTTTTCTTTCAACACATCCACATACAATTTTCACTCTTTTAACCCATGCCCTATATAATGGTATGTCTGTCTGCTCCATTTGAGATTCAATTTAATTTAAATAAAGCAATATTAAGTATTGGATAATTAATTGCGAGATATTTTTTGAAAATCTTTCGATACTGTTAGCAGTAATTTTTTTTCTATGTGCTTTTCCCTCGGTAGGGTCAATTTATTTTTACATGGACAATATTCTTCTGTGGCTTTATAGACTTTTCCGAAACTTGAGATTCAAAGAGGTATCATCGTTATAACAGTCGTATTACAGTTTTGAACGCAGACGATTTATTTTTTCAAAATACTATTGTTTTGGAAAGCAAATGCGCACAATAGTTTAGATTGGTTCCTCCCCTTTATTATTACTTAAATTTTAATTTTCAATAGTTTTTCAATATTTGCTAGCTTGCTCCTCCAAATAAACTATGTACATAATTTTTAAGCCTACAACTTTATTTGGATTGAAAGAAATACAAATTTTCTTGTACGAACATGATTCTGGGTCAAATAACCTGAAATTAATACTGTGTTTTATAACTTTATCTTTTATCATAATAGTTTTTAGGCACAAACAGCATAAGAAAATGTGTATCTAGAATTCAATTGTTTTTGTTCGAGAGTATTAACGTATTTCAAACCACTTTACAGTGTACTTTACACTATTATGGATAAATAAAAAAAGATGCCTTTTTTAATTTTTCTAAAATTATTCACATAGCTTTAAGGGACATAAAAGTTCAAGGTTCTAGAAAGGTTCTATAGGAGTTGAATTAATGAAAAATATACTATTGTTGGCTATGACAGTTCTTTTTTTTTTAAATCATGCTCTTTCATTTGATTTTCTCAGCCCATGCATGTTAACATTCTCTTATACTTTTGTGTTTTTCTCCACCTTTAAAAATATTTTTCATCTACCCATCATCAGTACGTTTCATGGTAATTACTACGCACATAAAAATCTAGTCAAAAAATACAAACTTCAATCGAAAAAATAAGGAAAAATAAATCACTGATAAAACTTTAAAAATATTTAATAACTTAATTAATTAGATTTGATTGAGTGCATTGATACGGATATTCATGATATTCTTATATAAATGTTCAACATGCTATAGAATTGTTCTTTATTCTGAACTCAAATAAACTTGTATTTGTCATTTGTTTCAGATAATGAAAACGATGTCTTCAACATTTAAAGTGGCCATACTAGTGGTATTACAGTGCAATGGCCGCAATGGTCCGGATCGTCGAAAAGGTGGACAAAAGACAAAAAATGAGTTATATTTTTTTCATGAAATGTCGATGCTAATCCATTAACGAGTATCTAAAGCACATGAGAGTAGAAAAATAATTAAAAAATATTATTATTTTGAGCAATTTTTCAGGTTTTAAAGTTCAACAAATTGGAGAAATCGCTCTCAACGCCTAATGTATATCTATGTATGCTTTAAGTTTAGGAGATGCTGTATCAATACCAGTAAAAAATATTTAAAAAATGCTTATATAGGATTGTAGTGTATTATCTCCTTTAAGTGATTCACGTGTTAAAAATTTCATATTCATCAACATTATTAGTTTTCTTCTTAACGTTTTTCGGGTAAAAATATTTCTCATTTAATCAGCTTTCGATTGAAAAAACATTAAGAAGCTGGGCTTGGCCGCGAATTGTGGAAAGACTCAGTTGTTGTGAAAAAATTAGTGAATTGATTTCCATGAAAGATTTTTGAGTCAATTTGCGACTTTTCACACGGGACGCTAATTACGAAGGCCACACAGGCAGGAATTTGCGCGAGCTGAGACCCAAGTTTGCCTATTATAACAATTTTATAAAATAGTAATTTTAATTTACACAGTTTTCAGTATTTTGTTATTTAGACATTTAGTATTCTACTTAGTTAATCTTTTTCTGCAAATTAATTCATTTTAAACAATTATGAAATATAATTTAGAGAATATAAAGGAAAATTTTCTCACATGGTAACTTTAAAATGATTCAACAATGGTACTACAATCACGGGCTAGGTTTTCTTAATAGAAGTGAAAAATATTGGTGTTGGAGGTAATTCCTATAATGGACCTGGGTATTGTTGCAGGTGCCTAACGATGCCTGAGGATTCTGTACTCTAAGTAGGAATCTTAATTTTAATTAATGATTTTGAAACGAAATTGAAAATAACACTAGACAAAAAATTTTGTTTATCATCAATCCATGAAATATTTCCATTTGTTTTTTCAGTGTATTATGCACTTAAGGGCGAAAATTTTTTTCTTCTTTCGCGGTTTTCCGAAAAACCGGTTTACAAAATAAAAAATAAATATTTTTTGGCTGTTCGTCAAACGTTGTATTGAACAATTCGGAAATGTTAAAGGTTCCTAATTCAAAATTGCCATATATCTTTCCTTACGTTTTTGCAAGTTCACAATATGATTTTTACATTACTTATGTGACAGTGAACATTTATTCTTCAATATCTACGAATATATTGATCCTGTGAAAGAGGAAAGATTAGTTTCAAAATGAGCGCCTTAAAGTTTAAAATACAGAAATAAATATCATAAAAATCAAATAAACAAGATTTTGTAAAATTTTGTAACATAGTGTAAATTATTTGCATATATGTTCGACGGAAAAAAATGAGCACAATTTAAAAAATTATAATTTAAATATCTATGCAATGCTTAAAAAGCATATTTGAAATAAAGGTTTTTTATCGTTTATTTGCTTAAATAATTATTATTTCATCAGTACTGACTCACCTTTCACTCGATACAACTGAATAAGAGGTTCGAAATTAGGAATTCGAAAAACTATTATAAAATAAATGTTATGCTCTTATAGGATTTTTTTCAAGTTCATGAACGTATTACATTTGCCATTATGAATTTTGATATTTTTATGACATATTTAAAACCAGCAACCTACGCAATGTTTTTTTAAATGGACTTCATAAAATTGTAGTCATATTCAGAATGTGTTAGCTGCCATATTGGGCCCGCCACTTTTAATTTTGAAAACAGATTTGGAATTAGGGAACCAAAAAGTATTTACAAAATAAATTTCATGCCAATCGGATAATATTTCGACTTTTGTTCACCTTTTCGACGATCCGGAACGCTGTGCGGCGACCGCCTTGCCCAATGTACTGGAGCTTATGGTACCCAAGGCACTTGCTGCAAAAATTTTGTATGTACCCTGGGTGAAACAGATTTGCCTCTATCATGGTGTCGCAATTCATCTGTCAAACACAAACCCAAACCTCCTAGCAAACCACCTAACAAACACCAATAAATATGCAGTATGAAGACATACTGAGATGATTATTGATTCATTGATGAAAAAAACCTTTCTAAATAAAATTTTAAAATGTTCGATATAATGAATTAATAAATTGTAAAACAAAATTGTGATTGTTTTACTTATTCCTTTAACAAGGGGTTATATCCACACTTAAATTCTATTGTACATTCTCCAATGCAATTCCGTGAAATATTTAGTATTTTGAAATCTATCACTTTAAAAATAATTCTTGATTTGAAAAAAATTTCCAATTGTTGAATGATAAACTTGAGCGCATGGTTGCAGGTAAATTGATAAAATGTGGAGAAATAGAATTTTTGGTAGAAAAAATTTTTTCGTTAAGACAATTTAAAGTTGATGCAACAATATAAAAGACTTTTTGAGTGTTTTTTTTACATTTTTTTTGGCATTTCAATGAAAAGTAAGGATGCTATGGTCATTTATAGTATTTGTAAGATCCGTATTTTATAGTAACATTTTTGCATTCTCATATCAATGAGAAGGTATTAGTTTTATGCGAAAATTGGCTTTCGCGGATTTCGACCAATCTCATTTTTTTCAGACTTACTGATTGAGAAAAAATGGATTTTACTTGGCTGTCTGTCTTTCGTCGTCGTTATCGTTGTTGTCTGTGAACATCATACCTTTCGAATGAATTAACAGATTGGATTGCCCTTCAGCACTATATTTCAAAGACTGAAAGGAAAGGACGAGTGTGTTAACGAGCCGTTTTTGATCAACCGTTCTGGTTTTAACCACCAAAAATGTTCTTTTGCAAATAAAAAATTCAATTTTTCAGTAAAACTATACGAGATACGAAAACAATGTTGATATACAACAATTTTCATCTCACAAAGATCTATAAAATTTGCTTGAAACTATTTTTTTTGTTGATAAAACGCATAGTTTTGGTCTTAAACGAAAAAATATTATCATGACAAAAAATTCAATTTTTTTGATAAACTGAGAAATATAGTAAAATGTAAAAAATAAAATATGTAATATTAAAAAGGTTTACGTTTAAAAATATTTTATAATCAAGAGCATAGTTTTTGGTTTAATCGTCAAACATTAAATTGAAATGGACAATTTTGAGTTGTGGATGTACTCGAGTTGATTGCGAATTATATAATTAAATAAAAAATGAAGTTATTAAAATCATTATAAATACAAACAAAGTCGAAATTCCCCAGATCGAATTCACATCTACTTATATTTATGAAACTTTATCTAACAACACGGAGAAAACTAGATATTCGAAAGTAGATAATGAAAATGAGGATAGTCATTCGCAATATCCAGATATTGGCGCGTATGAACTGAAAATTTTTGTTCAATATATGAGATTTTGCCGGGCAACATATTTGGATATTAGATTTTTAAGATCTGAGATATTCAAATGCAATATCTGGATAGTGAAGTTGTTGAGGGCGCGCGTATCGACAAATTTCGTAAGGGGCAAGGGCGTCTTCTGAGTTAGCCGTTAGGCTTGGTTAGGTTGAACTTGACGCTGGCTTCTTTAGTCGTCGTTAACGCGATTTTCCAGTTTGGGCCTTGAAACAGTGGTGAAAATCTCATTGTTTTCATATTTTGAGTGAGTTACTGAATAGTGTGTTCGTGTCCTTCATCTGAGGAAACTTCAAGTGCAGTTTTTAACACTAAATATGCCAAAGCTTTTACGATTATTGTCGACGAACTGGGCGATAAATTTTAATTTCTTGCGAAAACAATTCTGTTTTATTTTGCTGTACTGCTTATAAAACTGTGGTATCCTACGAATATTTTTTTGCTTACCATGTTATTATTATATTATTATTATTATATCAAAACTTCAAAAACGATTTTTGAAACTGCAAATGAGGCATAATATGTTATATTATAGTATTATAATTAGTATTATTGATGTATTTAAGTTTAACGTGTCGTATTTGAGACGGCACTTACAAAAGTTTGTAATAAAATTGTTTTCCATAGCAATATTAATAGCTGACATCTCCTTTTTGGACTAATGTCTAGGATATTCAGGCCCAATATCTTAGATATTAACAGGTGGCATCTCTTTTTCAGATTAATATCCAGGATATTCAAGTCCAATATGTTAGATATTAACAGCTGGCATCTCCTATTCAGAATAATATCCAGGATATTCAAGTCCAATATCTTAGATATTGACAGCTGACATCTCCTTTTTGGACTAATATCTAGGATATTCAGGTCCAATATCTTAGATATTAACAGCTTGTGTCACGTTTTCAGATAAATATCTAGGATATTCCAGTCCAATATCTCAGATATTAGCAGCTGATATCTACTTTTCAATATCCAAAGATACTCCCATCGAATATGCGAGATAGCTGTCCCATAGTTCACTGTCAAATATATTCAGCCGCATTATCCAGATAATACCTGCGAATATCTAGTTTTCTCCGTGAAGGGGGGTTAGTTTGGTGTCCGACGCCGATTTTTTTATAACTTTGCAGATGAAAAGAGGATCCCAGACTGTAAAAAAAAAATTAATTTCCTAAGGAATCGTTCATATTTAGGCGTGGAAATCACCCCTTCTATATTGTTGATACTTTTACTGTTTTAAAAGGTATCATTGTTTTTTCTTTCTTGTTTTTGCACAAAATTGTTCTAATGGATTCTATATTATAATATTATCTTGAGTTTTAAAAATACTTATCGCCTAGAGTATGATAATTCAAAAAATCTACCCCTAGAGTATGATAATTTAAAAAATCTACCCCTATAGGATACTTCGCCATATGACACATAGTTTAAGATTTTGGACTTTGTTGCTGCAAACATCTAGTTTTGATAATTAATTCTATTAAGAATTATCAGTCTTATTTTAAATAAGCCCTAAATCATGTGACATCCACCCCTTTAGTATTATCAATAAATAAAAAATTTAGTTAATAATATGACATTTTTGTAAGTAATGAATTAAAATATTTAGTTTGGAAAATAAATAATAATATAACTAATTATTTGTTAACGATGGCACATGTTTTTATATTAATAAGCCCTTGTTATGTGAAAACTACCCCTCCACAACTTTTTATGTTTTCTTTAGCAGGCGATTTTAATGACAATACATATATAACATAACTGTTTAAAGAATTTTTATTTAGGTTCAAGCACGTACATATTTCCATTGAAAATTGTACACACATACACGTACCCTTTCGCATATCGTCCCTCTAACCCTTATTGCTCAAGGGTTTCGACTTACAATATATCTTCTACGAAATAAAAAATAAATGGAAAAAGCAAACAAAATATTGCCTTCAGAATTCGTGTGAGACACAACGTATTATTTAGACAGTCAAATGAATAATTGTCAAATAGTTTGTTTTTACGTATGGCATACGGTCTCATTCAGATAATAATAACAACAATATTAAAATTGGATCATTTTTTAATAATAAGATAAATTGTCGTTATTATTATCTAAATGAGGCCGTATGGCATACGTAAAAACAACCTAATTGACAAAATATTGACTGTTTACACGTTGGGTGTCTCATATGATAAAAATATTATCATTTTGGCATTTGAAAGAAAACTGTACAAATATAAAATTATCAGGAATGTATATAAGTCATTATCAGGCATGTATATAAAGCGAAAGAAAAGAACATTTGTTCAGTCACATTTGCTTCTTTCTCTATTGTCCGAAGTATTACTAATAAAATGAGAATCAATCCATTAAATATAATATCGTTATTGACAATAACGTTCAATAAGGAAAAACTTGGAATTTAGCCTTCAGAAGTAACACCTGAGGAGGTACATCTACACGATTTAATAGAGGATATTATAATGAAAAATGTGTTTGATTCCTCATTTATTATTGAAAATTCAGTTGACTTACAATTTGCTCATGAGGATAGTCAAATTGACATACAACCGATTGAAGATGAAGAACAAGAAGAAGAAAAGGATTATGGTGAAGTTCCTATTTGTTTATATCAAGAGGAGAGAGTTAATTTCGACTATAAAAAAGAAGCTGTTGACTTTTGGAATTCTGGAAAGAAAAAACGGTTATCTTTTACAACCGTTCATCAAAGATTCAAGAAGCTTCGTTCAGAGCGACAATTTAGAAAATGGCAAAAACAAGTCAACAGTGGTGGTGACCGAGAAGATAAGCTATACAACGTTGCAAAATACACTTTCGACAATTTGAAGGAGGCTATTGATTCAAAGATGACAGTTCACGATCTAGATCTTCGAAGATGGGCTTTACAAAAGAAGCATGAATTGGACATGCCATGCTTTAAAGCATCACGTTGGTGGGTATGGAAATTCAAGAAAATGCAAAACGTTGTTTCGCGAAAAATCACAAAATTTATATCTATATCATCTTTACATGACACTAGAGATACAGAACAAGTATGTGATGTTTTTAAAAACAATGTAAAATCAGAAATTCTGAGGTATAGGGAAAGCAAAATTTTCAATTCCGATCAAAGTGGCTTTAATTTAGAATTACACAGTACAAGAACTTTGAGCATTAAAGGAACAAAAATTGTGGAAAATGTTGTTCAATCGGTTTCCTCCACCACACATAGCTATACGATTCAGCCAACCATATATGCCGATGGAAGATTACTTTCACCCCTTTTTGTAGTGTTAAAGGAACCATCCGGAGAATTTGCACCAAGAGTAAGCCAAGGGCTTTTTCAGGCAAACAATATTTATTTGCAAGCCTCTAAATCCGGTAAACTTTCTTCAGAATTATTGCAAATGTGGCTTCAAGATGTATTTTTCCCTAACGTAGGAGAAGATTCTGTGTTATTGTCAGATTCATGGAGTGGCCAGTGTGAACTATTCAACTGGGAAAATTCAGCCCTTGGATGGGTTTGGGTTTAGGATCTTGAAGAATTTCGTACGAAAAATCTCTGACACTTCTATTCTTTTGAGGTCTGATATTAACTTGCATATTAGAAATAACATGATAAAATTACAGTTCCTTACACATAATCAATTGTCTTCACCTAGATTTACTAACGTATTCAAATATTCTTGGTATTAAAGCGGATATATAGAAACTAGACCTCCACATTTTAATAACCCTGTAGACTTTTGTTTCAACGAAGATATTGAACCTTTTTGTGGTATTTGCGGTGATGTTGCAGAAATAACATGTGCATGCTGCAAGAAGAGGTTGTGCCTAAAACACTTCTTCGAAGAATATCATTACTGTGAAAACTTCGGGCCTTAAAAATCGAATGATATTGTTTCTTTTTAACTAATCTTTAGTTATTTAAAACAATTTCAGATTAAAATTAGAATTATATTAGAATTTTATGCGCAATTTTTCAAATGGTCAAATTAACACACACTCATCATGTCACACATTTATTTTTTATTTCGTAGAAAATATATTGTAAGTCGAAAGCCTTGAGCAATAAGTGTTAGAGGCACGATATGCGAAAGGGTACGTGTATGTGTGAACAATTTTCAATGGAAATATGTACGTGCCTGAACCTAAATATAAATTCTTTAAATAGATCTGTTATATATGTATTGTCATTAAAATCTCCTGCTAAACAAAACATAAAAAGTTTTTGAGGGGTAGTTTTCACGTAACAAGGGTTTATTAATATAAGAACGTGTGCCATCGTTAACAAGTTATATCGGTAATTAGTTATATTATTATTGATTGTCCAAACTAAATATTTTAATTCATTACTCACAAAAATGTCATCTTAATAACTAAAGTTTTTATTTATTGATAATACTAAAGGGGTGGATGGCACATAATTTAGGGGTTATTTCGAATAAGACTGTTCATTCTTAATAGGATTTATTATCAAAACTATATGTTTGCAGCAACAAAGTCCAAAATCTTAAATTATGTGTCATATGGCGAAGCATTCTATAGGGGTAGATTTTTCGAATTATCATACTCTAGGAGGTAAGTATTTTTAAAACTCAAGATAATATTATAATATAGAATCCATTAGAACCATTTTGTGCAAAAACAAGAAAGAAAAAACAATGATACCTTTTAAAACAGTAAAAGTATCAGAAATATAGAAGGGGTGATTTCCACCCCTAAATATGAACGATTGCCCGGGAAATTAATTTTTTTTATAGTCTGGAATCCTCTTTTCATCTGCAAAGTTACAAAAAAATCGGCGTCGGACACCAACCTAACCACCCTTGTAAGAAATTCCCAATCTCTACCGGCGTCGAAGTAGTACGTTTTATAATTTTAGTATACAATCAAATTATACACCTCTAAAAAGTATATGCGTTTCAAAAGGTATTTTCAATCTCTCTCCGCATTTGTAACAAAGCTTCGGTAATATTTTTTTATATTTATATTATTCGATATATAAGTATTAAACACAATTAGGAACTAGTTAAAAAAATGATTAATCTTCGATTTTAATATCTTACGGCTTTCTTACAAAGTTTCAGTCATATTTTCATTATGCTTACATTATTCGATATACAATGGTTTAAAAATAAAAAAATTTATACATATGTGTTTAAAAAATTTGCAATCTCTACCTGTTCATCTTTCGGAAATTTAAATTTAGTATACATAAAAGTATACGCCTTAAAAACTATATAAAAAAATGTTTTCAACTCTCTTTCAGCGATGTTAAAAAGTTTAAGTAATATTATTATTTTTTTCACATTATTCGATATACCAGGCTTGAAAAATCAATAAATGTATGAACTTGTTTTTGAGGAATTCACAATCCCTTTCAAAGTCTTAAGTTTGTTAAATTTAGAATACAATAAAACTATACACCTCTAACAAATGTATGTGTATTAAAAATTAAAAAAATATATTTTTCACGTTGTATACAAGTGTTAGTGATAGTCTTATAACGTTTGCATTATACCATATGCCTGGTTTCAAAAATAAAAAAATTTATGATCTTATTTTTTGTTTAAAAAGATTTTTATTATCTTTCGTATTTCTTGAAAAGTTTTTCAGTAATATTTTTATAATGTTTCGTATTCAATAAAACTATACACTTTAAAAAATCTAGGTATGTGTACTAAAAAAGTTTAAAAAATATTTTTTGGCGTTTTTGAAAAGATTTAGTAATATTATTATAACTAATCTATATAGCAGGTTTGAAAAAAATGTACGAACTTCTTTTAAGAAATTCCCAATCCCTGCCGAAGCCTTAAGTTTGATAAATTCAAAATACAATAAAACTATATACCTCTAAAAAATGTTTGTGTTTAAAAAAAAATATTTTAAATATTTTTCGGCGTTGTTCAAAAGATTTAGTAATATTTTTATTATGTTTACATTTTTCGATATACCAGGTTTTAAAATTATAAAAATGTATTAGTACTACAATAGTACATTATGCAAGAAGAGGCAAAAGTAGAAGATTTTTCCTCGGGGTGAGTTTACTGCCCGAGGGAAAAATATCCTCGTAAGGGCAGTATAATCACCCAGGGCAAAAATCTACTTTTGCCTCGTGTTGCAGATAGTATTTTATTCCACTCTCGACTGAAAAGCAACTTTTTGGTCCTGAAAAGCGGGGTCGAAACAACTTCGCATTCTGTTAGATAGAGATTTTTGGGAAAATATAAAAATTTTTGAAATTTTTGAATTTTTTGGAAGTTTTGAAAATTTTGAATTTTTTGAAAGGCACCGCTTCAAATAAATGGTAAAAAAGGTCCCGGTGGAATTTTCAAAGTTTTTGATATTTTTTGTTTATGCTTTCCTAATCAAAAAATTCTGATGGCAAAAACACAAATTATGAAAGTTTTTGCGTTACGACGATTTAAAAATGAGATTTTGGTACATATTTTTATGTGGAAAAAGAATTGCACGGGCGGGCAATGCGATGTAATCGTATTGAAATTGATAAGCGCTAAGCGTTAAGGCGATGCGCTAAGCCCTTAGGCAACGTACAAAGCGTTCATATAATTGCATGTTATCGAGCTTCAAACGCGAAATTCGATTTCCATTATCAAGAGGCGTTTCGTTGTCTGAATTGATGATACAAATAGCTAATTCACAAGCGCATAACAAACGCTGCTTGCGATTGAATGATTGCATTTCAAGTTCGCCGCAAAGCGCTTAAGTTAAATGACCAGACAAAAGAATCGATACCCAGCGTTGCAATTGGGCACTAATCAACCAGTTTATGTCAAGCACTCTAAAGTACCTTTTACATAATTCTTCTTTCGTGCCTACGCTTCCATCCTACCTTCAACGCTAAGCGTTTAAGAAAAACACCCAGACAACATAATAAATTCCCAGCGTTGATGTTTGGCTTTGATTCGTCAGTTTAAGTCAAGCAGTCTAAAACACTTTATAAGGAATGCTTATCTCGTTTCAACGCTCCAATTTTAACTGCAACGCTAAGCGTAAAAGGCCATTTAATAACCATGGGAAAATTTTGGATTTTCGATAAATTGAACTCATACTTCAGGGTTTGATCGGAACCTGTCATGTTTTTTAGAGATTGAAGAGGAGTACCTATAAAATAAAACGTTACTAACAACTTTCATGTTTAACCCACCCA
>CAKNWT010102609.1:562-12374 GCA_932066315.1 Andricus coriarius | reverse complement strand
AAAAATACGCATTTACTTTTTCACCAAATGATACAAGCTTAGGGGGGCGCGTTATAAATCGTTTAATTTCCAGGTATGTTATTACAAATTTGTTTAAATGCTCTAATTTTACAATAGGTTAGTATTGACTTTACAATGCCTAAATTTGAAAATTTGAATTATTCTAACATTATTATTTCGTTTTTGCTCCATTTGAACCATATAATTTTAAAATGTACAGTTGTGAATGCTTAATTCTAAAATTGAAGTTCGGAATCGGGTTTCTTCAGGAGAGCGAAAAGACATTCCGTAAAATCGAAATCACCATTTCAAAATAAAATAAAAGTTTAAGCTCGAGCTGAAGCTTTGCGGAATCTAGGCAGAAAATTTGATCACAAAAATGTATCCAGTTTCGAGGAAATTTCAAACAATTTCAAACCATTTTAAAGTGACGATGACCACAAATTGGAGCAGGCTTGACGCCGGATTGCGATACAAAATGTACTTTTCAGTTTAAATAAGAAATAACAACTTACTCCCTACACATTAAGTTCCTAAATGCGGCCAAAAAAGGCTTTGACGACTCTTTGTATGCACGCACACCTACCTGAGTATGAAATTTTACCGAGCATTAAACGACATGCAAGTAATAATAAATAATCATCACCTAATTATCTTGTCGATCCTCATGAAAGTGACGAAAGCGATATAATCTCCATTGCCCATTATTTATTCAGTCACAAGGTAATTATTTATGTAGAGCCGTCAGGGCTGAAGTCACTTAATGGAGTCACGCGAGGCAGAAGGTAAAGATTGAAAAGGAATCAGAGACTCCTTTAAAATAAGAAATAAAAATAAAAACATCGATACCTCTGCTTCTTAGAAACGTCCTGAGACATACTGTTTTTCGGATTTCAGAGAAACTGTATGCCCTAGCGCTTATAAGTGAAGTAGATTGATGACTTTACATAAATTTCCGCTTATGTACTCGGTCATGCGAAAATCTGGACTTTATCTCGGCGAGTCCCTCCCCGATGAGCGATTCCCATGTAAACGACATCCGGTATACTACCCTTTGGCGACCGCTCGTAAAATTGAGGGAGACCAGCGAACATCTGCCACGGATGCTGCCAAACTTACTCCTTATCGCAACTTCCTTGAGAAACGACTTTCGAATTGTTTGTTAAATAAAAGGCCGAGTCTAAACCATCGAAAAGTCCGTATGTTTACGTACGTGTATAATACGCTTGTGTCCAGGCGTATAGACACTAGCTAAATAAAATGGAAACAGAAGATTATTTCTTTATATTTGGTTGCATTCTTCATTTCTAACTTGTGAAACCCATGATATAAGACAAACACTTTTTGCCCCTCCCCCTCCCTCTCTTCTCTGCCTTATCATCCCTCACTCCCTCTTCCATTGTACCATTATACATACCACACACAGGCCCACACCTTCTACTCTCTTTCCACTGCCAAGCCTTTTGGCCAGACACAAGTCTTAGCCCTTCACCCTTACCCCCTCTCATGTATACCCCGTCCCTTTTTCTCCTCCCTTACCCTCCTTAACCCTCCTTAACACTTTAGCCTCATCCACTCTCAACCTTTAACCTTTTCACCATTACCTACTCTTATCATTACCTCTTTCTCTCGTTACATTTCAACACAATATTTCCTTCTTTCTTGCCCCTCTCTACGACCGATCTTCACGCATGCCCCTTTACTCTTGCCCCTTTTCTCATATACTACTCACAAGCATTACTTTTCCTGATCCACTCTACCCAACCATATGCCTTCCTCCCCAATCAGCCCTCCTCCACACTTACTCGCTCTCATGTCTGCTCCTCCCCCTCATCATTCTTTCTATTTACGAATATATAAAGCAACCTTTTTCTTTTCTTCGCCCCCCCCCCCCCCTAAATGTCTTTTTCCTTGCCCTACCCTTCCCCTCTAGCAGGTGTACCACTCCACCTATACCCAAATGAAAGAATTGCTTCATTCACATTATAAATTGTAAAGAAAATGAATTGTACTGTACCGTTCAGTAGTATGAGGACGGCTATTATCTGACATTCGCAACAAGCTCGGCACCAAGCCGGCTCGCAGCTGGCAAGCCGGAATCTCGCGGACCGAAAAAAGCTTGCGGAGCAAAAAAAGCTTAAGGACAGAACAAACCTTGCGGGCCGAACAAAAACTCGCGCGGTTCGCAGGGCTCTTAAAACTTGGACTTGATCACAATATTTTATCGTTTTGCCCGATCGAATATTACTGCATTGATTTAAGCCATTTTTGAATATATGCAAGTCTTTGATACAGAGAAGAACACATTTTCTATTTAAAAAAATAACTTTTTATCAATTTTACATAAAAGAAAAAATAAATAAATTAAAAATTTTTCTCTGAGATGTATCCTTTTAATCACATATACCAATATACCAAATAAGATTTTTTTGTGATTTTCCAAAAATTATAGCGAACCAACTCGAGGTGTTAGAAAGTTTAAAAGTGGGTTTTAATTCATACAAAAGCCTTGTATTTTAAGATAGGATTAACAAAAATAATAACAGAATTGTATTCAAAGTGTCCGCTGAAGTTTTCGAATGCATTCTTGTACCCTTTGACTGCACGGGTGCGACATGACTTCCGAAAAATCCAATATGTCCTTTCAATATGTTTTTATAATTTTTTTTATTTCTGTCTCACAATACAAGAAGTAACCATTAATTTAA
Source organism: Andricus coriarius (assembly GCA_932066315.1). Lineage (NCBI taxonomy): Eukaryota > Metazoa > Arthropoda > Insecta > Hymenoptera > Cynipidae > Andricus > Andricus coriarius. Next base: position 9,666 of record CAKNWT010102609.1, on the reverse strand, counting down.
GCCCGTTTCAAAGTCTCTAAAACATCGAGTTTAGGGTACATGGCGAATAATTGGAATAATAATCGAATTTAAACATATATATCTGGTGAGAAAAAAGATTCATAAATTTATTGGAAAAGGGGAAGTTTTTTGACAACAGTGGAAGTAGGGGAGTCTTCAAAAAATTGCGAAACACAGGGAAATAAGAAAACGACTGTGATCCCTGCTATTATAGTTTTATTTTTTTCATACTTTTGGTTGAAAAATAAAGAAAAGGGAAAATTTTGTTTATTAAATATGCCTATACTAAAAGCTTTTCTACTTAGTCTGATTTTCTTCAGGGATGGCTCAAATTGAAGCTCTCGGCAAGAGCTTTAATTTGTCGATGCGCTCCTGGTGTTTCACGCATGGTTGAGCAAGCCTCTCTCGACCTCGCGGACTTCTTTCTCACCACGAAACTGCGGGTCATCATTTCTAGGAATTAGTAAATCCGAGATAACTAATTCCAGGTCCCAGTGTAGTTAAATAATGTCAAATGTCGTAGAAGAATTGCGAATTCTGAAGAAAGCGATTGGAAAATAAATAAAAAAGTAATAAAACTGAATCCGGAAGTATGAAGAAACAGCAACTTCCGAGGCGGATTCAGCATCAGGGCGACGAATTCAAACGTTTGCAGTCACGGGACGACCACAAATTCTATTTGGTAGTATGGAAAACGCGGAGCGTATGCTGGGCGAGGGGTCTATAACCCACCCTCGCAACTAGAGCTACGCACTACTATATAGAGTACTACAGAGGCCACGGGTCTAATGGAACTCGACGCCTCCACTTCGAATTTCCAACGAGGGTTCTCGACCAGAAAGAGAGGGTCCTATTGAGAGCAATACAGTGCGAGATAAATCAAGAGAGAGAGAGGAACCAAGACCTGAAGACTTTCGTATCTGCTCACTGGAAACAATGAGATTTACTTTTGAACCACTGAATCTACCTAATAAATAATTAGCCCCTTCCCAGAATTCCCACAGAAATTAGCGCTCCTCGAATTCCCACATGAGACAAATTTCTTCTTTTCAAACGATTTTTTCAACAGGGATCAAGAAACATATTTATTTAAATAAAGAACTTCAAATCATGAACGTTTCAAATAGAACAATTTTAAAATCGTTAACATATTCAGGGTGGACGCAAAACCCCCGGAAAGTCACATTCGCGGCAACTTTCATTCAGAAAAATGTGAAGTCCAAAAAAAATTGGCAAAAGTGCGGAAAGACACCCCTGTTATTAGTCACAAAAATAATGTCGTTTTCACTCGTATCTCTTACCAGCGTCCCATGGGAGTGATACGACATTGCTGTGATTGGTCACAAAAATAATTAAAGTCAAACCACTACTTTTTGTCAATTTTTTGTGTACACAAAATGCGAATGTCACAAGTATGAGTTGCCGCAATGTGGCTTGTCACAAATGTGACTTACTACAATTTGATTTGAAGCAAATGTGACTTGCCACAATATGACTTTAACCAATGTGACTTGCCGGGGGTTGGCTTGATGCGAACAATAATATTCAAATACCAAAATTCTAATCTGGTAATATTTTTAATTTAGAATCTTTTATAAATGTAATAACAATTTTTCTAATTTAAATTCATTGTTCTCTGGGCTGCCACAGTCCACTTTACTTAAAAAAGTGACCAACAATGACTAATTTCTAGCCCAGAGAATGATAAAAAGTGACTAATGTGCATTAGTACTGTTTCTAATGTTCTTTCGAATTTAAATTAATTCAAAAGAATTTGATGAAGTTTATAAGAATTCCAGGTAAATTTAAATATATTCAAGATAAATTCATAAGACTCAAAAACAATTTAAGTTAAACTCAAAAGAATTAAAATAAATTGAAAAAAATCCCAAAATATTCCATTGATATCAGTCAAATTGGAGTGAATGTAAAGGAGTTAAAATTTAATAAGAATAATTCGATGAAATTCATACAAATTTAAGGTAAAAATGTGAAAAAATCCATTGAATTCAGTAAGTTTGAAATAAGTTTAAAAAAATTCAATAAAATTAAAAAAAAAGATGAATGAAATGTCTAAGAATTCAAAGGGAGTTTAAAAGACTTTAGGATAAATTAAATTAAAACTTTTTAAATTTGAAAAAAAATCCATTGAATTGAGTAGAAATGAGTGAATTCAGGATAAAATTATAAGAATTTAAAATAAAATGTGACAATATTTCCTAAAATCTAGGAAAATTTATTAAAATATGTACCTTGAGAGCTTTTAAAATCCCTTCAAATCATTAAAATCCTCGGAAATCTTATTAAATCTCGTGAAATAATTTTAAATTATCTTAAGACCTTATTATAATCCTTTAAAATCCTTTAAAATCGTTCCATATCTTCTAAAATTCTAGGAAGACCTTTTCAACCGTATACATTTTTTTCATCCCTTAAAATAATTAAAATCCTTGGAAATATCTTGAAATTTTTTAAATCTCTTGAAAATATCTTGGAATCTTTAAAAATACCATGAAATATTTCAAATCCCTTAAATTCTATTAAATTACTGAAATCAATTGAAAATACCTCGATATACTTAAAAAAGCCCTAAAACATTGCAAATCTTTTTAAATCTTTTGAAAACCATTGAAATTTGTTTGAAACCTTCAAAATTCCTTGGAATTATGAAAACTACCCAAAAACATTTCAAATCCTTTGAAATAACTTGAAACTTTTTAAATCTCTTGAAAATTTCTTAGAATTTTTTAAAATACCCTTAATCTTTAAAATTCTTAGAAATCCCTTAAAATTATTGTAATTAACTAAAAATTCCTTGGAATATTTTAAAATATCCTATAATCTTTACTATGCTTTAAAATCATTGGAAATATTTGGAAAATATACGAAAATTTGTTAACCCCTACCAAATCCCTCAATTCTGGTTAATAAATGCTTTGATAATTTATTGAAATATCTTGAGAACTTTTAAATGACTTAGAATCACTAAAATCCTGAGAAATATTCTAAAATACTTCGGAAGTTTTAAAAATACCCTAAGAAACTTTAAATCCTTTGAAACTCCTTCAAATTTTTGAAATCTATTAAAAATTGATGAAATCTTCAAAAATACCCTGAAATATTTTTAAAAAATTCAAGAAAATTGAAGAATCGGTATAGACCTGAATGCAACAGTGGTTAACCCATAGGTTAATTTTTGGATAGAAAAGTGTCTAAAGTGATATTTTTATTTACAGAAATTCCCTAATTTTTGCAATTATTTTAAATTCCTGACTCTTCCATGACCTGAATTCAGTAAAATATCCCATTTTCGTGGAATTCAGTTAGAAGCATCTGAATTTGTGCTATTTGAAGCTAGCACAAAATAAATAATTTCACATTGGAAACTTAAGAATTATCGACTTCTCGGTTAACTTTCTAAATAACGTTCAGATATCTAAGTTTGAAAACATTTTTTAAAAAAAGATCATAGAATTACATCTCCTTTTTTCAAATATTGACCATGTGTCATGCGAGAATAGCGGAAGGGGAAGAAAATAATTTAAGCGAAACAACGCTGCAACAAATGGCCCGAAGCTCGTCGAGTCCGAAGCGCCCTCGTTCCCGTTTCCGTAGAAACTAGGAAAAGCTTTTCATTTCCAACGTTTATCGGTCTGTCATTTCAAGTCCGTCGTTACTTTTTATTTTCTAAAGCGTTTACCTTTTCTTGTCCCCTTCCGCCTTTTTTCTCTTTATTTCACCCTCTACTACTATATTCCCAGAAGTCACTGAATTCTGATCCGATACACGTGATACACGAAACATCGTTTCTATTCAGACAACCTCATAATAATATCGATACCGCAGAATAGAATGTCAGGGATAATTTGAATAAAAGCAAATCCCGGACTTCCCGAAAAAAAATTATATTTTTCCCGGTTCACTTTTGGGCGTTTATATCTAATAACAATTTTTTAACACTCATTTCTTTATAATAAAAAATTAAAAAAGAATTAAAACTTTTTATAACCGAAACCAAAAACAATTGCATTTTCCACCAAACAGTTGAATTTTCAAACACAAAAGACGAATGTTTAAGAAGACAGTTGATTTATTTGGAACCAAAAAGGATGATTTTTCTACTCAAAGATGAATTTTTAATTTAAAATGATAAATTTTCTATCCAAAAAGACGAATGGTGAATAAAACAGTTGCACTTTCGGCCAAAAATATGACCTTTTAAGATACTACTTGAATTTTCAAGAAAATAATCACATCTTTAACCAAATACATAGTATAATTTTAGTCAAAAGAGATTAATTTTTGACCAAAATAGGATAGTAGACTTTTTAATTGAAAAGAATTAACTTTTAAACATAAAACATGAATTTTTAACCAAAAATAATTATTTGCTACCAAAAGATGAATTTTTATTCTAAAAGGACAGATTTTCCTTACAAAAAGACGAATGTTCAATAAAACAGTTGAACTTTTTACCAAAAAAAGATTACTTTTAAAAAGTAGTACAATTTTAAACAAAGAAATGAAGTTACCCACCAAATAGTAGAATTCGTAACTATATTTGTAGACTTTTCAATTCAAAATAATTAACTTTTAACTAAAGAAGTTGACTTTTTATGACAATAGTTGAATTTTCACACGGAAATGAAATTAGCATTGAATCCAGAAAATATCGGTACAAATAAGGACGGTACAATATTTTCATGGTCCAAGAAAATTTTTGTTGTCTCCAGAAAATGTAATTACAGAAAAGAAATCAATTTTCTTGAATCTAGTGCCTTTTCTTGAGACAAGAAATATTGTACTGTCCGTATTCATAAAGATATTTTCTTGAGTTAGTATTAATTCTTTTTTCGTGCAAAAAAACTAATAACATTTTTAACGAAATAGAATTTTTAACAACAAGAGATGAACCCTGGACCAGAAATATGATAATCGAATTTTCAATTTTAAAAACTTAACTTTAACCAATAAAGATATTTTGTTCATCTTGTTCTCACTTTGCAACTGTTATATTAGAATTTACCTACGTGAAATTTTAAATTTAAAAAAAATAATTTGATATTAATAAATACACTATTGTTACTTTGTTAAGATGCAAACGTTTTAATTGAATTTTGAATAATCAGCAGCTATTATGAAATTATTTTTATGAAAATTGTATAACATTATTTTCACACAAGGAAACTATTGCAGATAGAAAATTGGTAAAAGAATAATCAACCTCCTTGTTCGCCCTCGGTTATCCTTTATTTTTTTCAGATTTTTATAACAATATGTTGCAAAAATTAAAATTTTTTTTTTAACTGACAAACATATTGTTTTGAAGAACCATTTAGTCTTTAGCGGATTCACCGAATGAAAACTTACTAAAAGAGTAATTTAAGAAATATTATTGTTCACAACAAAAAATCTACTCTCGCCACCCTGCCAATTTTTGACTTTCAGTACCAAAAAAATTCTCTTATACTCAGCAGATCTTCCACTTTATGAATCTATAAGATAAAGTGAATATATTTTATTTATAACAATGCAAATTCATTACATACATCGCTTACTCAGTGCAGGTGCATCCTCAAGTAACAAATTCATATTACATTAACTATTCGTCGTAGAAGATTCAACCAGGAATCGTCATACATGCATGTCATCTTGTATACATTTGTATGCTATCTTTCACCTGAAATGAACAATCCGCGTGAACGCGTGAAAAAATATTTGCAATTTTCAGTTATTTGTTAATAACCAAAAAGGCTCCATTCTTTAGTACGTCTATCTCAACGTTTTATGCAAAAAATTGCTGTAATAATCAAGTTCTTCGACTTTTTTCATCTAATTTGACAATCAATCGAATTTCTCTGATAATAAGTGGAAAACTACTATAATTTTAGTGGATTTTAACTGATTCACGTTGACGATCCTAATTCTCTGAATCAACATCTCATACACCCATGATCACCCATGGTCAATAATGAAAGCAGCAAACCAACAATTTTACTGAATGTAATTTTATTAGAAATTTTAATATTATCTTCTCCATTCATTTTTGAGCTAAATCATCTCTGCACTTTTCAAAGGGAAATAGCCAAATTTGAATATTTGTTGATTTGTTTATATAATTATTGATAATTATAAATGACACTGATAATATAATAATAAAATACAATCATAAAAATTGTTTATTAATTTGTAATATTAATTTCTAACTTGAAAAATATTTTTTCTTTTAAGAAGTAATTGAAATTGTTTAAACAATTAATTGTTAATAATCGAAATCGTTCATTGCTTTTAAACGTTCATCCATCAAAATGAATTTTAAATAAATCTGAAACCGGTGCGATGAAACAAGAATTTTACTTAGCGAAAAAAAAATAAAATTCAATATTTATTTATGAAGTTGCTTATAACAATATTTATAGTTATTATATGATTTAGTTTATATTAAGCATCGTTGTCTAATAGAATTGAAACAGTTTGACTTAAAATAGTTTTTTCTAAGACTAAAAACGCCGTAGCAGAATCTTTTTTTTATAATTTTCTTTTTGCAATTATATCAAATATTTAATTAGTTATTTATGTTCCATACATTTTTATTAGGAAATTCTAAAGAATAAGGTGTTTTTTAATTAAAATATAAATGGAACCTCTGATTTTCTCACTTTATTGATTTAAAAAATTTATTATGGTTTCAATGAGAATTGGAAAATGTCTTATTAGAGATTCAATAGGATCCACTGAGTACATTCAATAATTTTGATACGTTGAACTAAAATCAATACGAAGATAAATCAGATCAGAAAAGTCATTCCAGCCTTCGACCAATGTGGCTTGGATGCTCCGCAGTTGGACCAAAGATCCAGGTCCATTCGCTTGGACCGTAACATCTATATGTAATAGCAGTAAGCATGAGTGGAAATTGGATAAGGAGTCACTATTGTAAGAATTAATATTGTGAATATTTTACTGTGAAGTTACTAAGTGTATTGGAATTTGATAATAAATGATTAAATAATTTTACTAATATCAAGCGAAAGTTTCTATAGACCACGAAGGAATAATGATACCGATCTCCGTAAATGCGATTTGTTAGGAACAACGGCACCGTAAGTGCCAGGCCTGTAAGTAGTATTCACTCTCAATAAGTGCGCAAGCGCACCGTGTCCTTGCGTTGCCTCTGCACACGTAAGTGAAAGTGCGAGTGAGAAAGCTTCTGAGAATAGAGTATTTTAGAGAGGTTAAGATCTTTTGTTGATCATCAAACGAATTACACGAAATAAATCCATAAATAATATTTTTAATATTTCTGAAAGAAGTGTGAACCATTTTTGGAAAGAAAAAACCTAAGTAAGTACAGTTTGAAACTAAAACGCGACGAAGAAATTATGAAATTAACGTAAAGTTTATATGTTTTACGGAGCGTAATCGTAAGATACTTGAATATTGATCATGGTATGGAATCTCTTTCTTATTTCAGCTGTCAAAATACAAACTCCGTAAATAATTCTATACTTACCACTTCTATGATAAACTCCTTTCGCAATCTTAAAAATCTCTTTTTATAACTGAGTATAAGTAACTCTTTTTTAATTATAATTTTTTTCACAGCGCGAAAAAAATTGCCGGTTGCAAAAAGAAAACAAACTTATAACCTGCTAAACATACTTTATTCTGTTTATTTTCAAAAGTTGTTTCACTCGTTTTTTTTCTGTGCGTGAGAAGAGGACGCGTTGCGCTTGCGCACTCACACAAGAGTGATTACGACTTACGGGCCTGGCACTTACGGTGCCGTTGCTCCTGGCAGATTCGAAAAAGTTTCCCGTGACAGTTCGGTCTCCTTATTATTCCTTCGTGCTATAGACCCTAGAAAAGACTGTCAAGATTACAGAACAAAATAACAAAGACATTCTTCCTATGTTCATTCTACGTATTTCTAATTTTTCCCATAGAAAATAGGAAAAAGTGCCAAGGTTTATTCGATGTTCCTATAACATTTTTGACCTACTAAGGGGATTGCAGCACATATGGTGGTCTACTTTATTAGCCCATACAGAAAAAGTACAAAACAATTAGAGTTAGGCATACCTTTTTTGTAATTAAGTAGTCAGTTGTTTACCCTCCCTACAGTGTCCCTCCCTACAGATTCACATACTTGAAATGTGACTGGACTGGTAAATTTTTTTGTTATAATATTGGCCTCCGGCACTTTTTTTAAATATATAATGCAGTTCATACTGACTGAAAGAATCATGCTTATATGTCTGTCCCTCGGGTTTTAAACAACTCCGAAGCCTCTATAATTTTAACGAATTTGAGGTGATAATTCGTATGTGGGAGCATGCGTGCAGGTCGAGTAAATGATTACAGTTTATTTTAACACAAAGATGAATTAATTTATTCAGTTGACACGAAGTGTACAAAGTGACGACCGCATAGAGACTGACTGACTGATCAGTACCTAAGCTAGACGACAGGTCATCGAAGGGATCGCAATGCACTTTTGGCAGGCACTGACTTGTCGAGACCCTTCTAGAAAGTTCTGGGCCAGTCACGTACCTGATTTGCTAGTTTGGCCTTCGATGAACCTACTTGAAGCTACAACGCAATATAAAATATTTGAAAGGAATAAAAGTAATATTTGGTAATATGTGATAGTTATTTCAAATGGAAATTCCAATATAATTATAACAGGTAGTCACCACATCGTATTATAATCAATTATAATTATGATAAATAAGTATTTTTTATCAAATTTTAAAAACACATGACGTTTCCAAAGTCTCACAATTGATTAAATCCTCGTAAGTCGTCTGAGAATACAGGAAAAACTATCGGTTAACCTGCATAACAACTCCGAAGCCTCCCAAAAAAAAGAGGTACAAACGCAAAATAATTTTTTTTCAAAAAAATTTCCCCATAAACTTCGAAGGGCCGATGGAACAAAACACTTTCTCAAAGTTGGAATTTTTTTTTTTTGATTGTGTATTTTATATCACTTGAAAGTTGCAAATAACAACTCCGAAGCTTACGATTCTGAAGCCTTTGGAACACTCCGAAGCCTTTTTTGCACTCGCTGGTAAAAGGTTCAAAGTCGCATTGAAGAGAAA
>CAKNWT010102516.1:1679-16017 GCA_932066315.1 Andricus coriarius | reverse complement strand
TCTTCGAATCTCATTGCCTATGATGCACGTTAATGTATTTTTGTCATCTGATATAATTTGTTCAATTTATCAACAACTATTATAAACAAATGCATAATTTGAACAGTTTTAGGCACAAACCAAGCAAACAATGCAAATTTGGTTAAATTTATCAACAATTATCATAAACGAATCCATGCCTTGAACTGCTGTAGGCAGAAACAAAGCGAATTTTCTGTTCTATAACTGCTTAAATCATGGATTTGTCTATATTATTTGTTGATAAAGTTAACAAATGATATCCGATATCACATTTTCATGATCACATTTCACTTCGTTGCTCTGAACGAGCGATTTCGATGCATAAATATACTTCACAAAAACATAATCCATCATACTGGCTATTTGTTGCAAATATTTGCTTATAACAAATAACTTGACATGTCAACCATTTTTTTTCTTCCACCGACCCATGTGAATCAAGCCTCAGGCCTGATGCCACTGAGAAAAACTGTCATAAAGAATTTAAAAAAAAAATTTTTTTCATCAAAATTTGTTTCGCTATTTGCAGGTCTATAAAAATGCGAACAAACAAAAATTCAAAAATCGGTATCAACAGATTTCTTGAGAAATTAATGCTGAATTAAAAAAATTGAAAATCGGTAAAGAATTGTGACCTACAGGTTATTCTGAACATCGTTTTTTCATTTCGCCCCACGGTGCTTTGGTAGACCTTCGCAGCATGTCGAACGAAACCCCATTACTTATTCGTTATCAAGACTCCTCTGCCTATATTTAAAGTAATTAGGAGCTTGTTTATTGTTTTCTTTTATCTCCCGTGTTATGCCTTTCTGTCAAAATTTATTAAATTCTTTACGTTTGTTAATGCAGGGGGTAAAAGTGTCAATACCTTGGTTTGGTGCGATGCTGAGGCATTAGGTATACTTTACGACTTGAAGGTAGATCAATCCACACATACCTCGGATCATTTCCCGGTTTTAGTCTCCTCTTGTTGCTCTCCCACCACTGCTGGTGACTCAAGTGCGTTGAATGTAAACAAAAACAAAAGCTTGACGTTTCTGAGATGGACAGACGACAAACGGGAGATCTTCTCGAACGAATTATACTTGTCTCATAGACTAGAGGTTAATTTTGAGAAATTCGACATAGATTATCTTAATTCAAATCTTACCGAGGCTATTATCGACAGCGCTAAAAAAACCGATATGTGGTCAGTGAGAAAAAATATGACTGAGAAATTTTACCGTGACAAACCTTGGTTTGATTCTGACTGTCGTAAAAGCAAATCATATCTTTCTAATACGCTGAAAGAAGCCAGCAGGGCTAATTTCTCGGATAAGGCTAAGTTGGTTTATGTCATAGCTAAGAAATCGTACCAAGCACTGATAGCTAAGAAACAAGAGAGTTTTGAATCCAATATTCTAATGAGCCTTGAGTGTGTCAACGATAGCAAAACATTTTGGGATACTGTTAATAGATTCAGAGGTTTAAAAATAAAATCTACAATGCTTTCTACAAAAGCTTGGGAAAACTTCTTCCGTCTGACACTTCCTCTCAGACGTCTGTCAACGTCATTGCTCACGGATGTGCAACATCCATTACTGGATAGCAGAATTACAGCTAATGAAATCTTTTTTTCAATTAACAAAATTAAATTAAATAAGGCTCCGGGGCCGGATCAAATCTCAAATAATTTTTACAATAACTTGCCGCCCAATTGGCTCCTTTATCTCGAAACATTTTTAATAAAATAATTAAAAATGAATATATACCGCTCGAATGGACAAAATATTTAACGCACATGATACATAAAAAACAAGACCCAGCCAATCCCAATAACTACATACCTATGGCCCTTTTAAACTCACTTCCTAAAATTCTTACGCAAATTCTGTTGGCTAGATTGGAAAAGTAGGAGTCGTTGTGTCACATTATTCCGGAAGCCCAAGCAGGTTTTCGCCGAGGTAGGGGCTGTATGGATAATATTTTCACCTTGGCATCTGTTTTACAAATTTACTTACAAAAAAAGAATAGACATATCTATGCCATTGTGGTGGATTTTTCAAGAGCTTTCCCATCGGTCAATCACTCTCACATCTGGTCAAATTTTTTTGATATTGGGGTCAGCTCAAAAATAATTAGAATTCTAAAAAGTCTGTATGAGAGAGCCTCAACTTGCATTAAGGTGGGGAACGAGTTCTCGGAGGAATTGCCGGTCACTGAGGGAGTTCTACAGGGAGAGATTTTGAGCTCAATCATGTTTAATCTCTTAACCTCGGATATCGAGATTTTTTTTAGACAAAAAGGTCTTGTGGGTCTCAGAATTATGGGTGACACGGACATTATTGTGCTAATTTACGCGGATGACTTAATTATTTTGCAGAATAATATAAACAAACTCACAGTTAATAACAACAAAACCAAACACACTATATTCAAGAAAGGTCAGATCTGCGCAAAACTCCTAGGTCTCAAATATGATGGTAACTCTTTGGAGTTTGTTCCTTGTTTTGAATACTTGGGTACAATTTTTTCTAGAAGAGGTGCTTTAAACTTAGCTGCACATGTAGCAGTTAGCAGAGCCAACTCAGCCTCATCCTCGGCGTTCAATATTCTAACTAGAACTAAGTCTCCTCATGGTCTTCCATTATCAAAATTCATGACTATATTATAAAGAGTTCCTTATTGTATTCGGTCCACATAATCAGATTAAATTATCTAGATGTCTTCGCTCAAGTCCGTTTTTTCAAAAATCTTTTGCGCCTACCCAGAAATACGCCTGACTTCGTTGTCAGATTGGAACTAGGTCTACCCTGTGTATCATACCAAATATTAAAAATGGCGCTGAATTGGGCGGCGAAGATTTTCGATATGGAAGACTCGCGCTATCCTATACTTTGTATGCTAAAACTAGTCGAAACCGCAAACAGCAAAAATGTTAAATATAACTGGCTAGGTCAACTTATTAGATGTTTGGAGGGAGCGGGCATAAGTCACAATCTTATGGATCTCAATGGTCCCAATCTTATAACTCAAATTGATACTATAGCTGATAGCTACCGTGATTTTTTGAAAAATTGTACACAATGATGCACTACCCCAGCAATATCTGCTATTCAAAGCTCCTTTCCTTTTCAAGCGCATTTTCGCTCAAATAAGAACTTTCTCCAGATTCACCATTAAGTTGACCTCTAAAGCTCGAACAACTGTAATCGATCCACAACAGATTTGCCAGTTATGTAATCTAAGAGAAAATGAAGATCTCTTACACATCCTCGCCAAATGTCCAATCTACTCGCCCATTAGAAACCATTACTTGCGTAACATTGGTATGATAACCGAGAACAATCTGCATATCTTATTGTCAAATATAAACCCTGGAATGCTTCGGTCGATATACAACTTTATAAGTACATGTTTAAAAATGAGAGCTTTCTCTCTATTTGAATAGTACACTGCTCGAACTCAACCAATATGAACTAACAACCTATTGTACATACGACATTATAACTTTTTTTTTATTTTGTAATTTATCTTAATTTTATCGTTTTGTAATAGTGGCCTTCCCTTGCCACAGAATCTTGTATTCCTAGAGGAAATAAATATACATACATACATACATACATACAAAAATTGATGTTATTGTTATCGTTAACATTGTTTGCTTCAAAAGTCATTTTTTCTATTAGGGTCCGTAGTGCGCTCTTTAAAGAGACTACCTATTTCAATAGTTGATTTATTATAAAAATTAGACTTACAATTGGCGCTCGACGTGGGGCTCATTTTTCAATTTTGAACGTGCCAGGATATTTTATTTCAGCCAAACGTATTCTTTGTGAGTAAAGCCTTCAAGTATCTAATTTTTACCTCCCAGAAACCCCCAAAGGGATCCCTTGATATGGATTTTGTTTACCGACCCCCATACCAGTTTACAACCTTTCGGAGCTCCCTTATAAACCTTTACCCCTCTATGGTTCACAACCCTTGATGTACTTGACAGTAGAAATCCTAGGAAAACAAATCAAAGCCATCGTAAATAGTGGCACTTTCCGTTCCTTCATAGGTGTGGATGGCCTAAAAATAATAGAAGAATTAAATTTAAAAACCGTCTATAGGAGAGGCGGAGTCCAAGTGGCTAACAGTCATATAGAATTGGTTTCCCAAGAGATAATAGCACCGGTTAAACTCAAAACTCAGGAAGAACCTATCAGCAATAGAGTATTAGAATGTCGCTTTTGCAACTGGTTCGGACTTTTTGAAAATATTCAAAAAGAATGTAGATTTCGAGGACAGAAAATGGAATTTAAAAAATGATCTGCATCAAATCTGCCCTTTAGAATCTCAAACGGAATCTTTTGAAACGTGCTGCGGTCTTAGATAACCAACAGTAGAACAAAATAATAAACTTGAAGACTGTCTAAAACAAGAATTACCCGAGCCACCGGGAAAGACCGACTTAAAAAATTTGACTAAACATATCATAGATGTAGGAAACCATTCACCTATAAAAGAACCTCACTGCTTAACATCCCCGAAAATCATAGAAATTATAGTTGCCGAAGTTGATAACATGTTAACTAACGACTTTATTGAACCCTCAAATAGTGGTTGGACTTCACCAATAGATATGACTAGAAAACCGGATGGTGATTATCGTTTTTGCCTCGACTTTCATAAAGTCAACGCGGTCACTAAAAAAGACGCCTACCCCTTGCCACAAATGACAGGTATTCTGGACAAATTGCAAAGTACAACTTACGTCTCGAAGATAGATTTACGTAAAGGATTCCATTAAATTCCACTCGATAAAGATAGTAGCGACAAGGCAGCGTTTACTGTACCGGGACGTGGCCTATTCCAATTTAAATGATACCCCTCAGCCTCACAAACGCTCCAGCGACTTTCCAACGCTTATCCGACAAATTAATAGGTCCAGAGATGAATAATAGTTACAAAAACCTTTGAAAAACACCTCCAATTGCTTTCTAAAGTTTTAACTAAAGTAAAAGACGCCGGTTTAGAGATTAATCTTGATAGGAGTGAATTATGCTGCCCCCAAGTACACTTTTTAGGTTTCCCAGTGAATGAACATGGCTTAAAAACCGATCCCAATAAAATAGATCCCATTTAAAAATATCCCGCCCCTAAAAACATAAAAGCGCTACGTAGATTTCTTGGAATGTCAAGATGGTACCATAGATTTATGAACACTAGAAGTACCAGCATTATCTGATGATTTTTGAATGATTTCTGAATAATTTTTTTAAAGAGCGGATCCAATATTTCCTGAAAAAATTTAAATACTCCTATTTATAAATAATTTAAAGTCACAAAACACCATCTCTATGCAAGCAAGCGCTGCGGGGATTCAACACTTTAAAAATCGGAAGGGGTCAATTGACCCCGCTCAGTACTTCTAGTGTTAAGAATCACGCTACCCTAGCAAGCCTCCTGTCAATGTTGCTTAAGAAAAAGCAGCGTTGGGTTCGGGGAGAAGATCAGCAATTCGCTTTCGAGAAAATGAAACACTGCTTATCCGAAGTACCCGTTTTAACGTGTCCTAATTTGGAGATCACTTTTTTTCTGAAAACGGACGCTAACAATACCAGATTAGGAGCCGTTCTATCGCAGAACGTTGCTGGCCAAGAATGTGTGTTCTCGTAGGCTAGTCGCACTTTAACAGATACTGAAAAAAAATATACAACGACAGAGAAAGAATACCTCGCGATCGTTTGGTCTATCCAAAAATACAGGCAAAAAACCCTACCGGTCGCTTAGCAAGATGGTCGCTATCCCTTCTGGAATATGACTTTGACATTATACACAGAAAAGGTTTCTCCCATCACGTTCCCGATGCCCTATCCCGTATGTATGAACTCCAAATTCCCGAAGAAATGTTTTTAATTAGAGATCCCATCGCCCTTGATATTCCCGACGATTCACTTCCGTATCTGATTTTCCCAGAAGATTCCCCCGTTGGAAAATTTTCAACGAAAAACTATATGCCTACCGATTTAACCCCCTTGTGACTGACTTTGTTGAAGACCTTAACGAATGCAAATTAGTACCCGATGACAGCGAGAAGAAATCGTAATAATAATATCCGAGGTAATATGCGAGGCTCACGATCAACCGCAATCTGGTCACCTAGGCACACAAAAAATTTACATGCGTGTTTCCACTAAATACTACTGGCCTGGTTATTTTAGGGACATAAAAAACTATGTAAAGGCTCGCACGGTCTGTCAGATGTGCAAGGTGGAGCAAAAAGTACCCGCAGGCTTAATGGGATACCGCGTGGTAGAAGAACCGCGGATAGTCGTGGCCGCGGACGTTGTGGGTCCCCTCCCTGGAAGTAGACAAGAATTTCAATACATCCTAGTAATACAAGATGTATTCACGAAATGGGTAGGAATCGTACCCTTACGCCTAGCGACGGGTAAGAAAATAGAGGCCGCCTTTCGCGAAAACATAATTAACCGCTGGGGAACACCCCAAGTACTTTTCACTGATAATGGGACAGAATTAGTGAATAAAACACTCTACCAACTAGCACAGGAATTTAACATCACCCACACCACTACCCCTCCCTATCACCCCCAAGCAAACCCCCTGGAAAGGGTTAACAGAATCCTGGAAACCATGATAGTGTCATATATTGATAAGGACCATGGTATACAATACATGGGATCAAAACCTTTCCGAATTCCAATTCGCGTACAATACAGCCCACCATTCCTCATGCAAGTCCTCCCTTGCCTTCTTAAATTTCGCAAGAAATGCCCAACACATAAATTCTCATAAATTCCGATCCGCTGCCGAACCTGAAATAGAAACCTGAGACCCTGAACCCTGGAAAAAACGAATGACCGAAATCCAATCTATGCGCGATTGGATAATTAGGTATTTAGACCAAGCATTTGAAAGACAATCTAAGTGAAAGAAAGACAACCTGCGGCGCAGACATTTGAGATTCCGTAAGGGAGATTTAGATCTGTCCAGATCTCGAGTTCTCTCCTCCAACATGAAAATCATTTCCGCGAAATAATGCCCCCGATATAATGGCCCCTACCAAGTCTCGAAAGTCTTATCGCCCACGGTCTACGAGCTTTCGGCCCTCACCGACAAGTTCATGGGCAAATCACACATAGGGGACCTGAAACCTTTCGTGCCCCACCCCAGTAATCCGGTATCTTCCCCCTAGATCACCACATAATGGAGAATCAAGAAGACACCTACGTCACCTGCGCGAGTACGCGGGCCTGATTGAGGAGATTAAGGACAAATGGCCCGGCTTCTTCCCAGCATTGCTGGAATCCCACAAGGCCGCACAGCAGGCCACGGAAGACCGCGCAACGGCCATTATTCGCGACTGGCCTACGGACGAACAGCTCCTACAGGAACTTCAAGGTACGCAAGAAGTGGACCGTCTACGTGTAGACTCAAACCCGTTCTCTAGAAGAGGTCCTCCACCAACTAGCCACCCAGACCAACCCTACAAAAAAAATTAAAAACAACTGCCACCCAGGCTCTTCTGATTTTTTTTAATGTCTTGATTCTGTGGTCTCGAGTGAAAGCCATGCAGGTTTGTGCCACCTACACAAAAAGGCGATTGAAATCCACCACCGTCTCACCTTCGTCAGAACTTCGCAGCTAGGATTCGTACATCAATTTCTGGATATGTCTTTCTTTTATCGCCAATCCATCCGACTACTATTAGAGATGGAAAGGATTAATTCTATTATCCGCAACCCCCTCTTGACATCCGTGGCAGGATATACAGGTCTGCCAATAAATGATAGAAGGGAAAGCAAAAATTATCGCTGGTCTTCCGAGATCCAAGGCGCGTTCCTGGTGAGGATTGACCGAGGCAGTTACCACTCTAATTTTGCAAAGGACTAGGTAATCTCGCCTCAGGCCTATTAGCTTTATTATTGTTTCTGTGATCAACATACATTTCAGGGTTTTTATGCCATTTTCTTGTGTTTTCTCTTTATCGTGAGCATTGACGAGCCCACTCCGCACCTGCAGTAAGGAGAAAGGGGTAATGAAGAATTCTCGCCTCTCCTACAATGGCGGCTAAAAAAGGAATGCAGAAAAGAAGAAAGGACAAGAGGACGGACGAATAAAAAACGGATCTCATCGCCTGTCTCCCTACCGACCGTTGCAAATCATAGGAAGTAAGTTCCCGCGCGCCAGTCCTCCCCCTTTAATTACGTGATCGTCCGCTTCCTTAATACGACGATATGCACGAGAGTCGCTTTCTTTTACGTGTGAACTCTTGAGTGCGAATATTAGCAGCGATCCCGTCTTCCACATATTAGCAAAGGTAGGACCGTGGTTTGTTTGAATGATTTAGGTACGCCAATTTATCATTGCTGTTTAATTAATCTCTCATTCTTCCTTGGCTAAGTCACTCTGATTATTATTGAAATAATAATTAAGTAATATTATGTGTGTGTGAACATTTGCGCGATCTGGAGTGCCGAAAAGCCTAAGACTAATTAGAAGGATACCGAAAAAGCCTATAAATAATAAATAATTTTACCGAAGTTCTCGATCCCCTCACCCTTATTTTTGGTGTACCGAAATGCCGATAATTAATGATTTCATCCTTAGCTTAGTTGTCAGGTATCCAGGAGATAGCATCGTAGTTTCGTTGCTGTTCCCACCTGTTCTAATTTTTCTTACCCTGATAAGGGTGCTGTGTGCATTTTTCTTTCCTCTTTTTTATTTTTGTCCCAAAAAACAAATTTTTATTTTGTTTTTAGGAATTGCAATAGGAGAATTTTGTGGTCGTTGTCCAAATTTTATGGTTAGATTCTTGGTTTATTTTGAGGAATTTATACAGTCACTTGAGTGTTGGACGTTAAATGGGATTTTGAATTTGATTTAAATCTAATTTAAGATTCTTAAATTTCAATTTCATCGAAGTTCTCGATCCCTTGCCCCTTATTTTTTTTTGCGATTATGTTTTAGAACCCCTTTTTGTATTTATTTGTATAAACCTGTTGCGATTATCTTTTAGCACCCCCTTTTGTATTTATTTTTACAAACCCTTTGCGTTGATCTTTTAGAATCCCCTTTTGTGTTTATTTTTATAAACCCTTTTTCCATTTATCTTTTAGAACCCCTTTTTTATTTATATTTATAAACCTTTGGCGCTTATCTTTTAGAACCCCTTTTTGTATTTATTTAAAAACCCCTTTGTTTGCGCTCATCTTTAGAACCCCTTTTTGTATTTCTTTTTATAAGCCTCTTTTTCGTTTATCTTTTGAAACCTATTTTGAACTTATTTTTGGAAACCCTTTTTGCGTTTATCTTTTTGGAACCCCTTTTGTACATTTATGTTTATGCTGGTTTTGTATTTTTTTTATTCTATTACCTGTATACATTTTTAATTTTGGATTGTGAACCATTTTTATTGTTTGTCGAACGAATCCCCATTACTTATCCGTTATCGATACTCCTCTGCCTATATTTGAAATAATTAGGAATTTGTTTATTGCTTTCTTTTATCTCCCATGTTATGCTTTTCTGTCAAAATTGATTAAATTCTGAATAAAATTGCTATCAATTGAGTTGCGTAGAATGTGAGCTTTGTAATTGCGTAAGCCCCCCTCTACCATTGTTTAAGTTTAGACTGCGCTAGTAGTTTTTGTCTACCCTAATTTTGGCTTTTAAATTTTGGCTTACTTTTTTACCTGTTTTGATTATCTTATCTTGTTGATTATCTTATCTTTGTATATCTTATCGTCTTTTGCCTTTTTTTAACATTTCAGATTACCTTACCTTTGGACACATTTTTTATCATTTACCTTTGTATTTTGGATTATCGCTTGTTTTAAATTAAGGTATGCCCTTTTAACTAAAGTTTTTGAGGTTCTCTTTTATCGCTTGCCCTGAAACGTCTAACGTTCAGTGCGTTTCCCTTCACCGTTTGGAATGTAGATTCTTTGTATCTTTATCTTTTCTCACTCACATTGGTTGAAATGGTTTGCCTTTGTCCCAAGCAAGGACTGGCGCCCAAAAAACGATGTTATTTTTATCGTTCAAATTGTTTGTTTAAAAAGTCATTTTTCCGATTAGGGCCTGTAGTGCGATCTTTAAAGGGATCACCTATTTCAATAGTTGATTGTGAAAAAAGTAGCGTTGCCATTGAAAATTCAACTATTTAGTTAAAGTATTTATTCACTGAACAATTATTTTTTTTAGTTGAAAATTCAACTATTCATTTGAAAATTTATGTGGAAAATTATCTTCTTGGTTGACAAAACGTTGTTTTGGTTAATAATTCATCTTTGTAGATTGAAAATTCAGAAATTTTGTTTAAAGTTCAACTATTTTGTTAAAAATTTGTTTTGTTTGGTAAACATTAATATTTTCCGTTTTAAAATTATTTTTTGTAGGTAGAAAATTCAAGTATATATTTTGTAAAAAACTGATCCCCTTTTGTTAAGAATTAAACTGTGTTATGAAAATCTAAATTATTTCGTAAAATTTCAACTCTTTTTGATTGAAGTTTAATATTTTTTATTTAAAATTCGATCATTTGGTTGAAAATTCATCTTTGTAGGTTGAAAATTCGTCAGTTTGCTTCAAAATTCAACTATTTTGTTGAAAATTTAATTACTTTATTTCAAATTAAACTTAAATTAGCTTGAAAGGCGATAACTCAGTCAAATTTCAACGAATTCTAATACAAAAGAGATTATTACACACGGAATTGAGCTCACTTTGATTATATCGACAACAACAAATTATTGGATTGAAAAAATTTCATTAAATTGTCCTTAAAGGTGTAAAAATATGAAATTTTGAAATATTTTCGATTTTAGCTTTATGATTTTTCACCATGATGAAATGAACAATTACCTAAAAACGGTTTTTGACCATAAAATCAGAATTCGCGTTCGCATGAGAAATTTCGCATGACACATTTTTAGAAAGGTACCTGGAAAAGTTAATTATTGCCATGGAAAACTTGGAAAAGTCCTGGCATTTTTTTTGCAGAAACGCCAATACATTATTTCTTACGCGGATTGTATAGACGAAATATTTGTAAATTTTCTATATTTCCCTACAGATGAGCAGGTAAGCCGAGTAAGGGAACTAAAACCAAACGCGAGGGCGCAATAAACATGGTTGGAGATTGTCTGTCTCTCTCGTTACTGAGTTTCTCTCTCTAACAGGTCAAAAATTTGACCCACAGAAAACTACAAATTTTTGGGTATGAGTTTGCATTTATATTTTCCAGGGGACGCTGGACTGTATTTCCGATTTTTTTATAGATGTCGCTGCAGTGATTCATGTGATCAGCCAAATCTACCGTTTCCCCTTAAGCCTTGGACTCTTGCGTCCATAGCTTTCAGCATCATAGACATGTTTAGTTTCTTATTTTATTTATCATTAATTATATAAAGTAAAATTTACAAATAGTCAAACTTTTTTAGTGAAATAGTTGGTAATACGACAACAGTTAGAACCTTTTTTTGCACTACAGAATTCTGAACATTTTTTACCATAACCATATTTAGCCTAGAAACAATAACAATTGCTGAGTTGAAAAAAACTCCTACTGTTGAAGACTGCCCAACATGGGAGCTGTATCGAAAAACATATTCATGAGGATCATTTCAATTATTTTTATAAAGTTATCCCCAACGTCATTAACTCAAATTGTGCTCCAAACTTTTGGTTGCATTCCTTTATATGACTTGATGAGGTCTCTTGGCCCTACAGCTATCCAATTGATCAGTCGTCCATATTAGAAACGAAAGTCAAACTTTCAGGAGGGTTGTTGTGACGCAATTTCCTATTTCGTGTCACGAAGACCTCGACGTGGAATGGACGGTGTTACCCATTTTATATACTATATTATATGTATATAGAAGCAGCAGCAAAGAAAAAGTGGAAGTGGTTGATAGGTAGGTGATGCTTTGCCCTAACCATGTGAGACCCCTCATATCCCGGTTCTTGTTGGAGAATAGGGTCGTTGGGGGTGGAATATCGAAGGTGGAAAGTAGGAGAAAGGTAAGAAAGGAAGGATGGAAGGCGAAGTATAAGGGACGAATTGGGGTTCTTTGCCGTTCGAACAAAGCAGCCCATCTTTAGGAAGCTTGAACTCGCGAAAGTAAACAACTCAGAACCGGAGGGGCTATCAACATTAGCAGTTTTTGCATTCGAAATTTAAATGTCAACTTGTTTCTAAATCAATTTATCATGAATGTATAGTATATCCATTATGATCAGATTATCATATTCTTGAATGAATGCATGAATATCATCAGATTATATATCAGACTCATGATACAAAATTAATCGTTCAAAAAATAAGTTTTGTTGGGCTTCTTCAAGTAGTTAGCAACTTGACCGATTGAGTGATACTGATTTATGTTATTTACTTCAAGAGACTTGAGTTTCCTTCAGAATCTGAAAATCAATTTGGAAAAATAAGAAAATATGACTTCCCGTAGCTTGATCGTAACAGTGGCTAAACTTAAAATTTTTGTTCAATATTGAATCAAGATTAGAGAAGTTGTAGGCTCCGGAAGCTACGGTCATGGTTCCTTAAAGCAACCAATTCCGACGCAACTGGAACGTTTACGTCATCCAATTCTGCTCCTTCTGTCCTAGAAGGTAAGCAAGAGCGGGAAATTGACGCGATAGAACATCGTTCATTACTGTTCCTTGGAGTCAGGTCTCTAGCCACGGATGACCTTACGCGGCAGACGGGACAGTTGGAGATGAAGGTTTTACCTCTGGATACTTTTTTAGAGCTACGAATCTTTGAAGAATGTTATGAGGAACAGTGTTGACGGACCAGATGAAGTGATCCCAGAAGAACAGCCTTTTGCATCCGGTTTGCGATGGAAAGAGCCTGACGCTGGCAAGCCGGAATCTTGTTAAGTTGGCTAAAAAATGATGCTTTCATACCTCCAAGACATCCGATTATGAGAACTACAAAATGGACTTTGTCTCCCTGCTTCACTAAATGTGACCGTCCGCAAAGAAAGGGACCTAATGCGTGAAAGCTGAATTTTACAGGACCGGCGATCGTAGTAGAGTCCGCAAGCCAGCATTTGAGTAGTGGGGATGCGTCTACGACAAGCACCTCCTCCACTTGTCAAAACACTTTTAGGCCCGAGCCAGTGTAGCTCATGGACACGTCGCGTACAGCTATGTGGTAAGTGGTGGGGCTGGCTTTCGTAAGCCTCTCGTTCGGTATCCGCGTACGCTTATCATGCCTATGTTCGTAGCTTATTAACAAAAAAAGTAATCAACTTAAACGATTTCTGATTATTGGAAATGAAAGAGTAACTCAGAAACTCTAGATTGGTGTAAGAAAATGAAAATCGATTTTTTCCGCTTCAGGTCCCTTTCTTCGCGGACGGTCACAAATAGTAGAACACATTACTACAAAGATGCACTGGACGATAATTTATTTCTTTTAATTTTTGCATCAAAAATAGAATTTTTTTGCAAAAATCGAGCTGTACCGAGAGTCTCTATACTCTTTAGAGTCTGTATACAAAAAATCAGACAAAATGGCTTCACCGTTTGGCCTGAATCGAGAAACCTACCACGCGTTGTGGTCAATTTAGACGCTTACTGAGCGTTTTCGCTTTTTGATCGGTACATATATGTGTATATGCTTATAGCCTTCCAAATACAGATCTACGAATTAATTTGAAGCAAATTGTAATTTCTTTGATTATTTTAGTTTTGAATTATATGATCCATTCTAATACCTCATTGCTAGTGAAATAATACAGAAAATAATTTGGTACATAAATTCTGTGAGCACTTGTAAAAATTAAAAATAAATTAAATTGGAATATATTTAGTACTTTATCTTCTTTTTGGATTTGTAAATAATTTTAAGAAAATATGTGCTTTATAATACTGATTTGACTCATACCCGATACGTTACTGAAACTTCATTCGGAATCTAGCGCACTGAAAAAAATGGTATAGCTGTTGTAGCTAGAAATATATTGCTGGGGAGATATAGCTGAATGTCCAATAAAGTCTAGATAGGACTGGAAACTAGATAGCTAAGATATACAAACCGTCTATCTCCTGCAGACAGAAAATTTGGGAGATAAATCTATCACCATTTTCTAAACATTCTAGCAGTCATGCTCAAACGTCGTATCTGCTATAATTGGTTTGCACGTGACAGCTAAATTTTCTAGGTACTGTACCTATACTTTGCTGCAAGAAAATCTGTTCAATACAGCTAACTATTTAGGAAGACGAAATCCAGCGATACTTCTAGCTGGGATAGCAAGAATTCTAGGTAATACACCTAGAAATTTTTTTTAGTGCGTGATTT
>CAKNWT010102466.1:1217-16034 GCA_932066315.1 Andricus coriarius | reverse complement strand
CGGGGTCGAGGGGCGTAGCCCGTAAGAAAAAATAGAACAAACAATGATTTTGAGTAACTATAAATAAGTCTCCCTCTGGATGATCACTTGCCATCGCAACACGTCAAGTCATTGTTATCGGTTGACGAAACACTCCGACTTCGTGCAATCTTACTCACGTGTTGCTGCGTGTCGTCACTTGAACTAAAAGCGCATGCGCGCACTCTGTAAAAGTATAGTTTTACGTATATTTCATATAGCGTTTTGGAACCCTTTTTCGCCCGGGTTTCGGTCGAATTTCAGGTGGATTTCTGAAAAAATTTCGCCCAATTTATTCATACACGGTGTCCCAGCATTCAAAATGCATTTTTATCTTTTTGAATACAAAAAATTGGGTCGAAAGTAATAATAATTTTTTTCCTCAAAGTGAATAATTACCGAGTAATTAACAATGAAAGATTAACCAAACAGAAGCACTCGTTAGATGGTTGACATTCCATGTGCCGTCGACGAGGATGTGTGCATAAACAAGTTCAGTTCGTATAATTTCCCCGTCGTTCGTTTTTCCAATAGGTTGTGAGTATCTGGTGTAGCTTCATACTTCGACATAATACCAAAATTAAAAAATATCTTTTTCCCAAGCTCTTGAATTCTGTAGAAGTATCTTGAATAGGGTCATCCAAAAAAAAGTTTTTTTGTCTATAGTTAGGTTTTTTATAAAGGGGCTGTTCAAGTATTACGTAAGAATAATTTTCCCTATTCTTGACCCCCCCCCCTCATTGTAAGCATATTTTTGCATTACGAATATACAACAATAAGCATCTACTTAAACCCCTCTCCCTCTCAAAATGCTTACGTAATACTTGAATAGCCCCAAACTTTGACTCTCAAAGAATTTAAATTTAAAATTGAAGCTTTGTTTTGTTTTTCCAGTAATTTGTAGTAATTAATTACAAAGTGACAAAAGATCGACTAGAAATATCGATTTTTTAAACGAAACCTGTGGCGCTCCCATAGATCAAAACACATGGTGTGACGTCATACGCTTTCAATGCCCAAGAAAAGATATGTCAGTTTGATAAAAACAATACAAATAATTAATTATTAACGTTTTTTGGCTAAAAGGAATTATTTTATAGAGTATCAGTATTAATACTGATAGCACCGAAACTTGGGTCAAGCTTGGGTGAACATTGTGCCCAAGTGTTTCAAGTGTGGTGCCAAGCTTGAGTGAAGCTTGGGTGAGAATTGAGGGTTCGGATCATAGAATGCGTCGCGCGTTCGAAAACGCGGAAAATTTTTGTCCACGTGTCTCATGATATCCAAATTTTAAAGTTGAAAAAATATGGTCATATAGAAAAGGGCAAGACGGAAATTTTTTGTATCTGCAGTTTTTTTGCCCGATAAATATTTTTAATAGTAAAAATGAAAAGAAAAATTCCTCAAATTCAATTATTTTTCAAAACATAAATCGTCAAAACTCAGCTAAATATAATTGGAACTGTTTAAAATTTGGTATACGCACACAGTGTACCCTAACAATGCCTATAAAATGAACAAACAACCAAAATTGCCTATTGTTTAATAATAATTAATTGCAAATTGAGACCGGTCGATAAGCATGTTTTTTTAGTTTCGGCAAAGAAAATTATCGAGGAAACTTTAGAGTTAAAAGAACTTTCAGTGAGACATTTGTTCCTCACTAATAAAGTAAGATTTCTGAAAATTTTTATATCGATTCAATAAAAATTGACGGCAATATCCATTATGTAAGAAAGCACGCGACGCCATCTACGGTTGCAAGCGCTTCTCAACGTTCGCTTGTACTCTCGCTGGTACTCGCCTATGAAGGACGCTTTCTTACATAATGGATATTGCCGTCAATTTTCAATGAATCGATCTAAAAATTTCCAGAAATCGTACTTTAATAGAGAGAAAGAAATGTATCACTGAAAGTTCTTCCAACTCTAAAGTTTCCTCGATGCTTTTCTTTGCCGAAACTAAAAAAAACGTCCTTATCGACCGGTTTCAATTTGCAATTAATTATTATTAAACAATAGGCCATTTTGATCGTTTGTTTCATGTTGTAGGTATTGTTAGGGTACACTGCGTGTGCATACCAAATTTTAAACTGTTTCAATAATATTTAGCTAAGTTTTGACGATTTATGTTTTAAAAAATAATTGAATTTGGGTAAATTTTTTTCTTCACTTTTTCATTTTTACTATTAAAAATATTTATTGGACAAAAAACTGCATATATAAAAAAATTTCCGTCTTGCCCTTTTCTATATGGCCATATTTTTGTTAATTTAATTTTTTGAACTTTAAAATTTGACTATGACGAGACACGTGGACAATCATTTTCCGCGATTTCGAGCGTGCGACCCATTCTTTGATCCGAACCCTCAATCGTTATGTCCACTTTTCACAAATTTGGCCGGTATTTTGACGCGTTTATTACGCCAGCGTTCCGAGAGATGTCGCTGCGGTCTAAAGACTCCTGGTGGTATAGAAGCGTACTGTAATCAAAATCTTTCTTATCTACTGAGTCTGAAGTAGCGATGCCAATATGTAGCGCTGCTGAATACGTCGCGATACGTGGACGTACGAATTAGAGTGACCTAGCGTAAGAAACAAGAAGCGTGCGGGGGAGCCCACAATCGGTTGGGGATGGGACTGAGCCGCCACTTATAAAATAAATAAATAAACAAATAAAAAATATCAGTGTTTTGTCCATTGCATATAAATTATATATATCTTTTCCACTTGGTTAGGCCCTCGCAGTTTCTAGGTCCATATGGCGATAGCTGCTTTATACGTATTTTGAAAACTATTTTCATTGAATTTTTCCAAATACAATGTCAGGCAGTCAAACTAGTAAAAAAAAGTTGTCATTCTTGATATATGTCTGGAAATCACATTTATTCGAAAATCCTAAAATATAGATACTACACTTGAATAACGGCACTTTGCCTTCAACTTTCGGCTGTACTTATGCCAGTTATTTAACTTTCTTATCTATTTTTGGTGAAAAATGTTATGTTCAAAAATATACCGAATTTCTCATTTTTCATGTTCTTAGTACCTGCTCTTTGGTATACAATGGAAAAGGTTGAAAATTCAACAAATTGTTCTTATAATTTTTATTCAATACACTTTTAAGAACTTTCATTTACAATTTTTCATGTCCAAAGATTCTTATGCTACTTACATAATATGATATAGAAGCCTCGGTGGCTCAGACGATAGCGCGTCAGACTTCCATGCAGGAGGTCTTGGGTTCGATCCCTGAGCCGGCTACCAATGGAAAATTTTTCTATGTACTTCTACCGGGGCTTCGGTGGTTCGGAACCCACCTTAAACTGTAGGTCACCTCAGAAAAAGCTGGTGCCTTACAAAGGGTAAATGGACTCTTTCAAAGGCCTAATCTTGGGAGTCGAAGTTGATTTTGAGAAGACTCAAAAATGAGGCAGCGATATCTTTGCGCTTGAGATTCGTACGGGGGACTCTTGCACTCGAGGCTCCTACGGGGAACTCCTGTGCTTGAGGCATCCACGGGGGCTCGGCGGTCGCTGGCCAATTTCGAGTAATGAAGACACACATATATACACTTACATAACACATCAGGCCAGTGCTTCGAATCTGTGCATCTAAGTGATGATCTCAGAGGGATCGCTCCGTCCACCCTAGTCTGGCCGTATCCCCTCTCCTGCAGCCTGCTAGTGAGGCTGCCGAATGGAAGAGTAGGTGAGGATCACTTTGCCTAATCAACAAAGAAGGACAACATTTACTGTGCAATAGGTACGCCTGGCACCTCAGAGGTATAAAATTTCAGAATGCTGGTAACAACGAATTCCATCGAGATCCAAAAACACTTGGCGAAGATGGCTGGATTCGGAGTACTGCCTTGAGAATAAACACGGGTGTGGCAGAATTGAGTATGGACATGACCTTGATATTTACCGGATATGACAGGCAGCGCCCGCGGCGGCCAAAGCCTAAAATCTCCGAGGGATAGAAATTTGAAATTGACATAAGATAGCATGTGTGCATTGTTTTAAAATATAATAAATGCATAAATGATTGCCTCAAGAACGTATATAACATTTTTCAACACGAAGCAAAATAATAGAGGAAACTTTCCTTCAAAAAGATTTCGTGAGAAATTTGTCTTTTCCTTCTAGCTAAACCCGTTCTAGTTTCGTTGTTGGTTATGAACATAACCTTAAAAATTACCGGTCGAATATCAAAAAGCGGATTGATGATGAATATTTTAATTAAAAAAGGATTTCAAGCTATAAGTAATTCAGTCGGTTTTCACCCTGAAACACTGAATAAGGGAAAAAGTTTAGCAGTCATTCATGTGGTGAGGGTGCATGAGTTGAAAGTGAATGGAATAAGCAAAACTCAGTGCAGTGTCGCTTCTGCCATAATCAAGAAACCTAAGAAAAAAGTTTTTTCACATAACATTTGCATTGTTAAAAAAAAGCTTCACTTGAAAATCAAGAGAACTAATATAATACTCAATGTCATTGAAATTAACATAAAATATACTCCATAAATATTCTGGGATAATTAAACTTCCTAACCTCA
Organism: Andricus coriarius; assembly: GCA_932066315.1. Lineage (NCBI taxonomy): Eukaryota > Metazoa > Arthropoda > Insecta > Hymenoptera > Cynipidae > Andricus > Andricus coriarius. Next base: position 11,460 of record CAKNWT010102466.1, on the reverse strand, counting down.
AAATCCGACAACTAGAATTACTTTTACAAAAATAATAGATCGTATAAATATGTGAATATATATAATATTAATTATCCAGTTAACACAATAATTTGTCCAGATACCTTTTTCTAAAAATAAGAATATTGAAGTACTCTATGTTATATTTGTAATCCGATAAATCTACTGTCATAGACAGATAAATTCAAAACTCAACTGCGATGAAACAGTTCAATAAACTCGAGCAAAAGTTTTTTTCCCTGAATTGGCATTTCATCAGTTTTTCTACAGGCACTCTCGTTATCTGGCAGTTAAACTCTTATTTTCAGTATAAATTTATTTATTTTCAATCGCATGTAAACAAGTGGAATTCATCACTCAGGAATTGCCACTTTTGGACAACAGATTGCACCAGGCTGTTTCCGCGGCTGGACTCAATAGGCTTCATAGCATGAGCGCCAGGGGGCACCTCACGGGGCCCCCCACCCACATTACAACTAACTAACTAACTACATAATATGATCACTAAGTATTACAGTCTTAACAATGTACTATTTCAATGAATTAATTAAGAAAAATTTATTTATTAATCAATTTACTTTGATCGTGTGTACATGTTAAATCAGGGTGGTCCAAATATATTTTAATCGAATTTTCATGCATATCACCCGGAAATTTGTTCAGTTCCACTAAAAAATAAATCCATTTTTTGCTTATTTTGGAAACAATGCTATTTAGAGGTGGCGCTAGCCACATGAAGATTAACGCGTATTTCCAATAAGAAACAAGGACGCTTTTGTAAATTTCACACAGAATCGTCGATGTGAGTTGAGTCGAGTTGAAACTCAACATTTGTCTTTACAAATAGCCATTGAATACGAATAAAATATTAATTTTCAGCTATCACTACCATAAGTTTGTTTGCTAGGGTCCCAAAAAACCCCCACAGGTGAAAAAATTGGTTTTGTGAGTTTTGGCTTTTTTTTCTTTTGTTTCATGGCGAACTGTTTCAAATACCCCAAACTCCACTTTAGACTGATAATTATATGTGCGATGTACTGTTTGAACAATTTGTTACTTTTTTCAGCAATTTCCTCTTAAAATAGAGATAGGAAGTGTTGGTTTTTCCAAAAATGGTCTACTTTTTGTCCAATTTCCAATTAGAGTGAGGTGATACTTCATTAATGTTAACAAACATAATTTTCTACACAAATTATTATTATTGTTAATGATATTCTATTAGAATAATGCTAGAAATAAGAAGTTTTGTCGGTAATTTTCCACTTGTTGTCCAATTTTCAATAACAGTGAGATAAATGATTGAGTGATGTTAACAAAATTAATTTTTGTTTTAAATTTATTATTATTGTTCATGATATTCAATTTGAATAATGCTAGAAAGTTGCGATTTTTTCAACTATTTGTCCACTGTTCGCTTGAAGTGAGTTAATATTTAATTTCATTGAGCAAAAATAATTATATAAACAAATTATTGTTGTTTATTATTATCTTGTTCTTTGTTAATACGAGATAGTTGTGCTTTCTTCTGAAGTTTTTAACCTTTTACCCACTTTTTACTTAATGAAGTAATAAACGAAGCAAGATAACAAACACAGTTGTTGAAACAATTCAGTATTGTTTATAGCTATCTTCTCTTATATCGGTGCTTAAAAGCTGCGGTTTTTTTCTGAACTCGTAAACTTTTTGTCCACGTGTCACTTGGTGGGGTCGTAATTGATGCGAGTTAAGGTGGGGGGGGGTAGGGTTAATTAAGTTAAAAAAGGAACCTTTTTCAATAATTTTATAAAAAAATACAGGTAATGTATTTTAAATTAAATAATTACAGTATTGTAGTGTATCATTTAAAAAACATTTTGTCAAATTGTCAGTAAAAAATATCGCAAACTAAATATTTGGCAGCCAATCCCCGGAGACGTCTGAAAAAAGGATGTTTTTGCGGTGGAGGTCGTTTCTCAGCACTCGATCATCTGAAATCAAAATGTTTTTGTTATTTTATGAGTTTCCCCAAGTAAGCCTGTTGAGTTTTTAAGCAAAATGTTGTTACTTTTTATTTTACAATAACAATTTGACCAATTTTTTAAGCAAAAATCGCGTTTTTCGCTTTCTAGTGTTACCAAAAATTGAAAAATTAGTAAAAAAAAAACTCGACAGGGTTACCTGGGGAAATTCATAAAATAACAAACAAAAAAATTGATTTTTTGATTTCAGATGATCGATTGCCGAGAAAGGACCTCCACCGCAAAACATAAATTTTTTTAGACGTCTCCGGAGGTTGGCTGTCAACGGCTTAGTTTGCGATATTTTTACTGAAAATTTAAGAAAATGTTTTTTAAATAATACACCACAATACTGTAATTATTTAATTTAAAATACATTACCTGTAATTTTTTTTTAAATTATTGAAAAAGGCTCTTTTTTAACTTAATTAATCCCCCCCTTAACGAACGTGCTGACTTGAACAATTATTTACTGTTTGGAACTATTTTCTCTTATGGTAATGTCAGGTAGTTGCTTTTTTTCTGAAGTTGTTGGTTTTACTTGTAAACGTTTTTTTTTAATTACAGCCAGAAGCTTTTTTCCAAGCGTAAAAGAAAAAATTCGAATTGTACTTATTGTATTTATCATTTATTTATAGCCAGAAAGGCAAGGCAAAGTTAAGCATTTTTGAAGAAACCGCATTCTTCTAGCACTTATCTACGAGAAGATAGTTATTAACGAAAGTGAATTGTTTAAATAACTATTATTGTTAACTTGGTTTTATTATTACCTAGCTAAGTAAAAAGTGGGCGAAAAGTTGAACATTTAAAAAAAGGGAAGTGTCTACGCGTACCAAAAAAATCCAACTATACGGTACCGAAATTTCTGTACAAATAGCCCCTTTTCCAGCTCCTCTTATTTTTACCGCGAAAATCCAGCTATTTGGACCGAAGTCTCGGTACACGTAGCCACGGCCTGAAAAAAACGCAACTGTAGAGTATTACAATAGATGCATATTGCTATTAACAATAATAATAATTTTTAAAAACAATTATTGTTGCTAAATCTCATTAATTATTAAGTCATTCCAAGTGAAAAATAGACAAATAGTTACAAATATCGCAAAAAAACCGCAACTTTGTAACGTCAAGCAAATACAGTATTCTTAATAATGACAAAAAATTGTTTAATTAATTATTATTGTTAACTTGAATTAATTTTTACTTCGCTCCGATTTAAAAGTGGACAAAGATTTAAAACTTAAGGAGCAAACCGCAACTATCTACTATTACTGCAAAACAAGGTAGCTATAAACAATGATGCTTTGTTTAAACAATCATTATTCTTGCTAAAATAAATTGAATGTCAATTTACTCCAAGTGAAAAGTGCCCAAAAAGTTAACAATTCAAGAAAAAATCACGATTTCTATCGTTCTTTAAACACTATATGATTAATAGTGAGAATAAATTGTTTAAACAATTATTTTTGTTCAAATTGATGAGCTATTACTTCACTCTACTTGGAAATTGGTCGAACACAGGGAACTTGTTGAAAAATCCGCGACTTTCTGTCTCTATTTGAAGAGGAAATTGCTAAAATCAATAATAAATTCTTTTAATAATCCATCAGACCTCTAATTATCAGTTTCGCATTACAGGAAAACGCGAAAAAGTCCGAACTGGTGTCGAAAACTCGCAAAACCCATCTTTGTAACTGATGGGTTTTTTTGGGACCCTATCAAACATACTTATGGGGGTGATACTTGAAAAGTAACATTTTGTTCGTATTAGAAGGATATTTTTAAAGATAAATGTTGCATTTCAACTCGATTCTGCTAATGTTGACAATTCTGATTAAAATGTACAAAAATATCTTTTTTCCTGTGGGAAATACGTGGTAAACGTTATGGGGCTTGCACCACCTCGAAGTATCATTTTTTTCAAAAATAAAAAAAAGTAGCTACTTTTTTGTGGATTCAAACAATATAGTGGGCGATATGCATGGCAATGCGAAAAAAATTCCAATGCGGTTCTGAACCTTATAAATTACACATTTATTCGCGTCATTCAAAGGTTATACATCACACAATTATACACTATCATGGACGACATTATTTTTGAAAAAGGCACTTTCTGAATTTTTCTTTAACACATTTGTGCATGTACCTCATACTTTTTCCTCAACATTTGAATCCACGCGAAAAATGATACATCGATCGTAAGCGGATTCCAGTTGGAAACAGGGCAGAACTATACAGTAACGAAAAAGTTAAGCGAAATCCGGTGTTTTTTCAATAGTTCAAAGCTCAAAGACCAATTTTCCAGTGACAGAATCCGCAGTGGGGGCGTGCTGAGTCTAACGAATGACAAAACAGTAAGTCAACTGCCCAGTATTGGCTGAACCACTCGTCCGTGTGCGCTCGCCAACTCGACAAACCACAACATTCAACAAACGATAAAAAATAACGTTAACCGAATGATGAGTAACTTTCGGTATTTTTGGGTTGACAGATAACCCTTTGAGTCGTGTAATATTGAAAGTAAAACGTCTTCCATGTTACTTTTACTGCTTATCGAGATTATTGTATATTACAACGCTATGTGCAATATATTCATATATCTCTTGCACATACCACAATGATTTTGTCCTGCAACTTTGATCACGGTGAGTATTTCTTATTTTTCGATGCTATTTCATACCTTTTTTTAACATCTGCAGGTTGTGACGTATGTACATTAGGGTGGTCCAAAAAAATACATTTTCGAATTTTTGGGATTAGACTGAAAAATATTGTAGGATACATGAAAATAGAAAGCCCGTATTTTTTTGTTTTGCAAAAAAATAATTAGTAGGACTACGCATTTCACTTTTCTCTCTTATGGAGATTATCATGTAAAATGACATTACTTTTTTCCACTGCAATTCTGCAATAGAATAACGGGCTGTCTATATATTTTTATCAACTGGAATTTTCACAAAACACGAGTTGCTTACCTAAGAACAGGTTTTTAAAGAAGAAAATGAAAACGAATAATAATTTATAGAAGAAAAAGACTATTAAAAACATAAAAAATCATTAAATTTAGAGTTTGGTGACGCCTTTGGTTTAAATATCAATACAATAGAGCAATAGACACCAGTCAATCCGAAGGCTCTACTCTTCTCTTAATTAGCTCCTCGGTGCTCCTCCTACTTATTTATGGCTCTTATTACCTGAGGCTTCTTCACACCATAAAGGGAAAAAGAGGCAGAATTGAAACAATTTCAAACGGGAAGTAAATGAAACTAAATATTTAGTGTAGTTTTATTTTAAAACTTAGATCATTATTTCCTAACGACTTTTAGATTTATAAACATCAAACTAATAGTAATGAATAAGTGTTTAATTAATAGTAATTAATAAATCATTAAAATTAATCATAATAATATTATTTTATTTTAAATGAATTATTATAAATAATTAAAATTTTTAAATATATAAAAGCACAATAATTAATACTGATAATTAATTAATAATAATTAAAAATAAATGAATTAAAATTCACATTTTTACATGATTGATTAACAATTAAATAATTAATAATTAATAAATAATTATTAAACTTCTAATAATTCAATCATATATTCAATATTCATTCGTAATTAATTCATTGATAATTGATAGACAGTAAATAATTTATTAATCAAAATAACAATGATAATTAAAATTAAATTAATTACAATTTACAATTTTTCATAAATAATTATTAATTAATAATTAATTAATAACTAATCAATATTATTTAACTAATAATTAATCAATAACTAATCGGTATTAATTAATAAATAATTAATTATTTTGAGTTTTTATTAATAATTCGTTCAATCATTTATTTATCACATAATGTCAATGCAATTTTACATTTTATGGCTGGCGAAATATGAAGTCATCTAGAGACTTTTTCAGCGATTCCTTATCAGAATCTGGTACATTTTTTCGATGAAAATTCACATTTAATAAGAGCTTCTGCAGATACTCATCATCGCGAGTAATTTGTGAATTATATTCGCTTATTAGCGCCACTCCGCGTTCTGCGCTATCATTTGTGACAGGTAAGCCACGGATCACTTGTAGACTAAATTGATAATCCGCTCGTGATGTCCAGGTTTCTGGATTGAAGTTTAAAAATTCAGAAGGAATATTTAATTTATCGAACAATTTAATTGTGTGCGTCGTAACAAGTTGATCGAGAGTTAGGCTTTTAATTTTACTTTTATTCATTGGATCAAGTACCAAACGCTTCGACGGAACCGCTGTACCGGATCGTCCATTAATGGCTATTACCATTTTACACTTGCATTCTAGCGAAACATGTTCATCAAAGAACGCAAAACCGATTAATTCCTCGCTCAAGTACCAAAGGTGGCCTACCATTTTTGTTAGCGCAACATTACATACTTTTTCTTCGAGAACAGAACAGTTGACGAGTTTTTGTACGTAATGAAGATCACTGCGTGCAGCTGCATCTGGTCTTTGTGCTGTAAACCAAACTTTTTGGCAGAAAAGTACAATGAAAATGCAAACTTTTCGAAGACCATTGATTTCGCCGATAGTAAGATGAAATTCTTCTCGAAACAGGAAAATTTTTAACGCGTAGAGTGTTTTCCCCATCCACCCAGCATGATGTACTGCTCCTGGTAACTTGAATTTTATGTTTTCGCGAGATCTGGCACCAATAAAAATGAATATTAATTCCAGCAGTTCCTTGTAATCCCCTCGTGGTTGTGCTTCTGCTCCCTTCTATCAACAAAAAATAATGTTACTTTGAATGAGTATAGAACATTTGTTTTAGATTCTTCATCATTGAACCCAACTAGAAAATATATTTTGTGTTTTCATTAAATGATAATAATTTAAAGTTATATTGACTTCTTGGTCATCAGTTCCAAATTTTTAATTTTCTTGATTGAGGTCTGGCCATTTTTCTTGAAATCGTTTGAACAAAAGTACATCTGGTCCAGACATAGGTCCCATGCACTCTTCGTAAACTGATTTTATAGGCAGCTCGTGAATATGATGATAACATGCAAGATGCAACAACTGTCGACCAATGTTGCGTTCTAGAATTGCACATGTGCCATTTGATGGTCCGGAGTTGGAGGCAGTGGTATCAAAACACATGCCGACAACCTCTTCCACAATTCCCCATTCTTGGAGTAAAGCAATGATGGCAACTGCTTGTGCTTCTCCAGTTCCATTTTCCAGTTTCGGAACCCCTAATAATTCGTTGACCTCTGCACTTGAAACCAGGACCGGCAGTCGATCGACTTTTTTATTTTTATTTCCAAGAGCTGGGAGGTGCTTCCCATCCCACTGAATGATTATTTTTGTTTTTCCGACTCCAAATTTGTTTTTTATTTCCTCGGCAATATTTTTCCTGAAGTTTATTCTGCTTCTCCTGATAGTTTGCCTACTAATAACTGTTCTATTTAAATCGAATCCTAAACTTTTCAAAGTTGCAGCCAAAATACGGGCAGCCTTTCTATCACTGACCTGGGAGCAAAGAAAAAAGGACTATCTCAGACTAGGCTCGATATTGTTTGAAATCTTTCACATGCATCTTGCTCACAAATTTATCTTCTAGGTTGGAGACCTCATATACTACCGGGGATAATTGTTTGGTAAGACGGAAAGGACCATGGAATTTTTTGGCAAATTTTGACGAGAAATGTTTTTCAGCAGAGGATAGGTTACGGGTCTTAATCAAGACCAGGTCGTTCACAGAGAATACCGGCTCTCTACGCCTCATATTGTAATAACGAGCTTAGCGATGGTAGGCCACCTCGAGATTTTGTACTACCCAATCTCTAAGTATCGATAAGCGTTCCATTCGTTCCGCCCATACGACCGGATCTTGGGTTTCAGCCTTAGTGGGATCTGGTAGGATAGGTGCTATGTGGGCATGGAGGGAATTTACTTGGGGTGTTCCCCAGCGCATAAAAACAAGTTCTTTAAACGCGTCGCGAATTTTGGTACCTGTGGCACGTCGTAGTGGACAGGACTCCACCCACTTGGTAAAAAGGTCCTGCATAACTAAGACGTATTCAAATTCGGAAGCTGTTCGTGGGTAGGGACCCAAAATATCGGCAGCTACTACTGTCCAGGGCTCTTCGACTATTCGACGACCCATTAATCCGGAAGGAGCTAATTGTTCTACTTTGCCCATTTGACAATCTGAGCATTTCCGCACGTATTCAGAGATGTCTCGAAACATCCCGGACCAGTAATAATCGGTAGCGATACGCGCGTAGGTTTTATCGATCCCCATATGATCGGCTTGGGCGTCATTATGATTTTCTTGGATCACTTTGTTGCGCACGCTGACTGGTATAACCAATTTCCAGGCGTTAAGGTCCTCGCAGATTGAGTCGAGTATTGAGTTCGGACGATGATAAAATAATATATCATTTTCGATTTTCCAGTTAGGGACCCTAGCTGGAAATTTTTCGATAGCCTCACGTCGATCGTGGTACCAGGGGTCATCTGCAGTAATCAGTGAGGTCACTCTATCCGCGTTTCCCTCAAACATACGCGATAGTGCGTCAGGCACGTCGTGGCTGGCCCCTTTACGATGAACGATCGTATATTGGTGGCCCTGTAAAGCCAATGCCCACCTTCCTAACCGTCCTGCCGGGTCTTTTAAATTGTCCAACCATCGCAAGCTGCTATGATCGGTAATAACGATAAAATGGGAACCTTCTATATAGCATCGGAATTTTTGTATCGCCCATACAACCGCCAGACATTCTCGCCCGGTAGCAGTGTAGTTGCATTCTGCGAGTATTAGGCTTCGGCTGGCGTACGCGATAACTCTTTCTACCCCTTCTTTCGTTTGGGTTAGAACAGCTCCCAAACCCGTGGAATTAGCGTCCGTTTGTAGTGCAAACTCCTTAGAAAAATCCGGGCGAGCTAACACGGGGTTGGTGGCAAAATAGGAGCGTATATTTTCGAAAGCAACTTGTTGCTCCTCGTCCCAGAGCCAAGGTTGGTTTTTCCGAAGGTGGAGAGTCAAAGGCGCGAAGGTAGTAGCGAAATCAGGAATGAAAAGGTGGTACCAGGAGGCTACACCTAGGAATTGTCTGACTTTATGAACGTTGGTCGGAACCGGAAATTGTAAGATAGGATTAATTTTATCTGGGTCCACCTGGAGACCGTCAGCATTCACCAAGAAAGCTAGGTACATCACCTGGGAGCGACAGAACTCACACTTTTCACGATTGATAGTGAGGTTGGCCTCCTTAAGTTTGATTAATACTCGACCGAGCCACTCGAGGTGTTCTTCAAAGGTTGCGGTAGCGATGATAATATCATCCAGATATGCAAACACAAAGGGTTCCATATCTGGAGTAATTATACGATCCAGAAACCTCTGAAAAGTGGCAGGGGCGTTAGCTAGGCCATAGGGCATTCAGGTGAATTGAAGTAAACCCAAAACCGGTACGGTAAAAGCTGTGAGCTCGCGGCTCTTCGCTTCGAGAGGAACCTGGTGGTAGGCCTGACTTAGGTCGAGGGTGGATATGTAGCTAGCGCATCTGAGCTTATCCAGTATTCCGCTCATGTGAGGGAGGGGATAGGTTTAATCGCGGGACTATTACCGACATCGATGCTATGTTGGATGAGAGGGGTTGAGGGCAAGTTATTCGGGACCGGAGGAATTTGTTTATCTAACAAAGCGGTTAATTTTTCTGATTGCTCATCCGTCATAGGCAATAAAGCACATATTTCGGTGAGCATAGTTTATTTGCTCTTGTTCCGAATAAGGAGGCAACAATCTGTGCAGAAAGGTACCAATGCTTGTTGAATAATCCGCAACGGGTTTCTCCAATCCCTGAGTACGATTGTGTATCTCCTGTCTCAGTTCAAATTGGTAGTCTGGGTCACCGAAACTAATCCTCGCTGATTCTGCGAAATATGTCCACGAATCCCACCCTTCCAACGAATTATTAAACCAGTGAAGGGCAATGTCCGATAAAAAGAACGGAATTCACAATAATAATTCCCTATCCGATATTGGGACTAAACTCCGACATTGGTCAATTCTCATTAAAAAGGTTTCTAAGTCCTCGCTGCGATTACCAGAAAATCGAAGGTTCCACTTCCGTAATATTTCGTACACGGTCCTTATATGGGGCGAACCTATCCCGCGGTGTTGTCGACCAGATTGCTCATAATTGTGTTGCGGGCGCAAACGTGGTTCACCGAAGCTTACGCGTGGTCGTGTATTG
>CAKNWT010102385.1:1511-12569 GCA_932066315.1 Andricus coriarius | reverse complement strand
AAAAAACGAGCAAGAGGGAAATTTTTTTGAAAACGGGGGAGAAAGGGAGGAAAGTGTGAAGTCTGAAATAAATTCTCAGTAATTTTCTAGTCTGGTGCTAAGTCTGAATTTATACTAATTTAGTTTATACTCACGGGCAGTTGATTAGCATTTGGAATGTCATCATGCGGACCTCTGGTCTTTGGTGGTAACACGGGCAAAAGTGCTTGCGCGTTTAACTGTAAATTCGGGTTCATCTTTTTAATTTCGTTCTCGGTGACTTCTGCGACTTTTCTCACAGCTTCCGCATTCAACCTCCTATTATCGCTCCAAAGTGGACACCTGCAAATAAAAAGTAAAATTAGTTTTTGTTTTAGGAAAATAAAAGAGAATTTTCTTATAATTGTTTGTTTAGAAAACTTACAACATTGAAGATGCTGATCCCTGCCCGTTAAAGTGCGAGTATTCTCCTTGTTTAAGAGGCGTGGAACAGAGATAACACATGGAAGCACCACAAACGCAAGTCATTTTATTGCAACCTTCCTCCTTGAAAAATTGTTTTTGACACTGGTAACAAGTTCGGACCAAAGCTTCAGTCATTTTTTCCTCTAAATGACGGCGAGCCTGGTCAGATTTCATGACTTCGTCACACTTCAGAGGCACATGATTCAATTCCTCGCAGAGCCTAGAAAACAAATATTATTTTACAATTGACACTATTTTTTATGTCAAAGCGCGAAGAAATAAATTAGAAGGGAAAGCTTACGGGCAAGATTCCTTCATACATTCCGGATTTAAGCACTTAAAGACTTTGCTTTCGGGTGGAGGGATCGAGGCGAAATGACAGAATGGACAAGACACAAGTCCTTCTAATCCTGCCGCCTTGACCTCCGCTTCCTGTCTTTTTTTCAGAAGAATACTGAATGTCGTTGGAGGTAATACCTCCTGCAGTACTGAAAGGCTGATTTCGCTATCACAGCTTGAAAAACAAGTGATGTGATTCTGACCATCACCCATTTTGGATTCAGTTCCTCTGAGAATACACGCGTGGCAGAAAAGATGTCCTTTTTCACAGGCTGCACATTTACTCGGCATGCATTCGTCGCTAAAGCAACATTGGCACTCGAGCAGCATACCTTTTTCCTGGAGGAAAAAATAACTTTACAATAATGAACGATAATTCTATACAGTATAGAGTGGCTGAGTCATTAAACAATTTTAAGTTCAAATATTCAATATTACAGCCACCATGCTTAGATAAAAAAACAATCAAAAATCTATGCCGAGGGGTTTTCCACTCGAATTTTTAGTGTACACCAGATTTAAAAATTGCAAAAGACTTCAAAAGATTTCAGAAACGTTTCAATGATTTCACAAAGGTTTCACAAAATATTTCAAACATTTCAGTGACTTCATACAGATTTTAAAAATTTCAAAGATTCCAAAGATAACAAAATATTTTAAATATTTGAAAGATTTCCAAAATATTTCAAACATTTCCAAAGATTAAAAAAGATTTAAAAGGTTCCAAACATTACAAAATACTTGAAAGATTTCAATAATTTTATAATGATTTCAAATATTTGAAACATTTCAAATAATGCAAAAGAGTGAAAAGATTTGAATGATTTCATAAAATAATTCAAACATTTCATTTCATTCAAACAAATTTTACAAAATGATTTCATAAAGATTTCCGAAGACTTCGAAAGATTTCGTCGAGATTCCAAAAGATTACAAAATATTTCAAAGATTTTAAAGATTTCACAAATTCTTCAAAAATTTGTATGATTTCACAAAAATTTCAAAGATATCAAATATATTGTAAAAGATACTAGAAACATTTCATAAAATATTTCAAGCATTTCCAAAAATTTTTAAAGATTTAAAAGATTCCAAAGATTACAAATAACTTGAAAGATTTCAATGATTTTATAAAGATTTCAAAGATACCGCACAGAAAGATTTCAAACGATTCCAAAGATTACAAACTACTTGAAAGATTTCAAACTTTGCAAAAGATTTCGAAGATATCACACAGATTAAAAACATTTCAAAAAATATTTAAAGCATTTCAATGATTATACAAAGATTTCAAAGATGTCACACAGATTTTACAAGTATTTCAAACATTTCAATTATTTCACTAACATTTCAAAGATATCACACATGTTTAAAAAGATTTGACAAAAATTAAACAAAATACGTCAAATATTTCAAAAGATTTCACAAAATATTTCACCAGAGATTTTTAAGATATCAAAATATTTTAAACATTTCATTGATTTCACAAATATTACAAACATTTTACTGATTTCACAAATATTTCAAACATTTCACGCAGATTTAAAACAATTTTAGAAAAATTTCAAACATTGCAAAAGATCTCACGGAGTTTTTAAAGTGTTTTAATAATTTCTCAAATATTTCCAAATTTTGTTGCAAAATATTTCAAACATTTCAACGATTTCACAAATATTAAAAATATTTCACATAGATTTAAAAAGATTTTACAAAGATTTCAAACATTGCAAAAGATCTCACAGAGTTTTTAATGTGTTTCAATGATTTCTCAAATATTTCAAGAATTTCAACATGTTTTTACAAAATATTTCTAACATTTTAATGATTTTACAAAGATTTTAAAGACATTACACGGATTTAAAAATATGTTAAAAATATTTCAAAAACTTGAGTGATTTGATAAATATTTCAAAACATTTTACAAACTATTTCAAGCATTTTAATCATTTCATAAAGATTTCAAACATTGCTAAAAATTTCCCAGAGATTTCAAAGGTTCCAATGATTCCAAAAGATTTCACAAATATTTAAAAAATTTGTAAAGATTTCATAAGATATCAAATAATACAGAATATTTTCAAGATTTCACAAACATTTCACTGATTTCACAAATATTTAAAACGATTTTACAACAATTTCAAACATAGCAAAAGATCTCACAGAGATTTCAAAGATATTGCATGGGTTAAAAAAATTCAAATATTTCAATGATTTCACAAACATTTATAAAGATTTCATAAAATATTTAGAACATTTCAATGATTTCAAAAATATTTCTGAAGATTTCAAATATTTTAAAGATTTCACAAAACATTTCAAAGATTTCCAAGATTTCGCGAAGGCTTCTACGCCAGATTTTAAGAATAATCAACCCCCTCGATCTATGTTCAATAATACTTACCCTGAGATCGTTAAATTCTCTTTCCTCGGTCTTCTTGATTTCCTCGAGGTGAGCGACAATTTGATTTTTGTGACGAACATAAGTCATTTCTTGAAGAAGAGGAATATTTTCGACGGGGATGACTGACGAGTTTCGTTTATTTTTCATGTCAGGTAACATTCTTCTCAAATCACTCGCGGTTAGACTCAAATGATGCTTTCGCTTTCTATAGGCTTGAGATATAGTGACGACCTGGAATTGCAAAACAATTTTGGTTAAGACCTACTCAAAATTTGGGCATTTGGTTTTGATTTAAAGTGCCCATTTCACTGAGTTGTAACAGCGATAGCAATGTGTTGGTAATTTGGAAATTTTCGAATTCCCAAAACTTCATATCTCTCGTAAAATGAACAAAATTTAGAGGGCCGAAGAATTTGTAAAGGGTTTCATTTTGAGGGGCAAGAATACAGTTTTCGAAGAGCATTTTCTATAAATACCCACTGTTTGATTTTTTGGATCCCAAAATTTCTGCTCCTTGCTCTAAAAATAGATTTAATTAATGTTAGCATTAAGAAAGATTATTTGGAAAAAAAGCTTTTTCCGAACATTGTTTTGAATGCACATTACTATCACTGTTACTTCAATCCTTGTAATAACAGAGATTTATTTTGTTTCTAATTTTTTTCTACACATGGGAGAAATGCGTGAAGACTATATATAAAAAAGGAGTTAAACTTCAGGGCAAAAGGAGTTACAAGTCCTGAAAACATAAATAAGTCCTTAAATAAACATATGCTAAAATTCGTAAAATTATTAGTATTTTAAGAATTTAATTAGTATCCAACATATTTAAAAGTTCCTAATGTATAGGAATGGGAATTTTAACAAGATACATACAGAAAATGTATGACCGGAAGAAAAAAATTATTTTTTTAGGCGTGCCAAGTTTATCCTCAATTACAAACTAAAGTTATAAATATAAATCGAAACTATATTTCCAGGTCTGAAACAGAATAATTTACTTTATAAAAATGAAGATATTGAACAAATTAATTGAATTCATTAAATTTGGAATGAATTGAGAAACAATGCAAGGGGATTCAAAAGAATTTGTTTGAATGCCTAAGAATTTGAAGCTGAGTTTAAAAGACTTTTGGGTGAATTAAAAAAAAACATTAATCAATTGTGCACAATTGAGCAAGGATTAGAGTGAATTTAGCATAATTCAAGTGAATTCAACAAAATCCAGGGTAAATAAGAAACGTTCAAGAGAATTTTAAAGAATTCAATGGAGTTAAGAAGAATTCAGGATCCATTCCAAATTAATTTAAATTAATTGTACAAAATACCAAATATTCCATTGATTTCAGTAAAATTAGAGTGAATTAAAAATAATTCAAGGGAATTCAAAATAATTGGATGAAAATCATACGAAATCAAGATCAACTAAAAATAATTCAAGTAAATAGAATAACATTTTTTAAATCCAAAAAAATCTATTGAATTTAGATAAATGAAAGTGAAAAGAATTAGTGAATAAGAATGTGATGATATCAACACGAATTCAAGGTCAAAAGTCAAAAGTCTTCAAGGTGAATAAAAAAAAAAAATAAAAATCCAAAAAATATCCATTGAATTCAGTAGATTTAAATAGAATTTTAAAGAATTCAGGGCGAATTCGAAAGAATTCAAAGCAATTAAACAAATGCAATAAAATTGAGAAATCCCTGGGTTCACAGTTTTAATTTATTAAAAGAAGGGACTTAAATGATATTTTTATTTTAACAAGTGACTATATTGTCTTTATCTTAAAAAGTTAAGACAAAAATGTTAGAATTTTTTTTAATGAATTATTCAAGAAGATATTGCAAAAAGAATGCAAATTTCAATGTTTTATTGAAATGAAAACAATAACCAATATAATAAATATTTTACAAAGTTGTTAAAAAAAAGTTGGGAAAATTCAAATATATCTCATCTTTAAGAAAATAATCATAAAAATCAAATGAATATATATATTTTTAATAAATTTGATAGAAGCCCCATGATGACTTTAAACATGTTGCATCATACAAGCAAAATTTTTCACAATAATGGCTATAAGTTGGTGCGATTGCAGAGAAATGTCCTTTAACCCTTAAACGGTACACATCTTTCTGGCCCCCTACAAAGGTACACTGGTGCGATTTGCTTTTTGCAATGGTAATATTAAATATTTAACACATAGAACATATAATAAACATCTAGCATATATTACAAATATTTCACATATATACCGATTGAGGGTTAACATTATCACAAGCACATTGAAAACTGTTTATTACATTAGATTTTATTTAAATTTTACGAGAACATCAAAATTTGCACTACTTTTAGAATATCTTCTTAAAAAAATGACAGAGAATTCCATAAAGCTTTCAACCTATTTAAGATTAAAAAATTTAATTCTCATATAATTAATATTAAAAGGTATCATATACGATAGATGAAAACATCAGATTTTTTCTATCAGATTCTCAACTAAACAATAAAAAGAAGATATAGGATAAAAAGGTAGATTTTGCGGTAGAAGAAAAAAATTCCGGGTTTTTCCCGATTCCCCGGTCAGCTTGACACCCTGGCTATTTATGAATTTGAAATAGGATTTCAAAAAATATAAGAAAATATAACAAATTTCCAAGGATTCTAAAATGGTGAAACGTATACAACAAATTATAAAAATAAAATAATCTTGCCATCCTTATCTTTTAATACAATCTTTTAATACTCAAAACTTAAATTATTTTTAAATCTTAATAATATTCACGTAGTTATTAATTATTATTAACACCGTGAAACCTGTAAAAATAGATTCGGTATGATTAAAACTAAAACTTCTAGAACTCACAAAGAGAAAAAAACAATTTTGCAATTTCAAAAGATTTCAAGGAACAAAAAAGCTCGAAAACAAAGATAAAAACTCAATATTATATTAGATAACAATTTAAATTCACCTTATACTTGCAGAAGATTTCCTTCAAAAACTCGTACACCACAGCATTGTACTCGCTCGTTCTATTTGGATTCTCGAAATGAGAAACGGGATCCGGGATTATTTGCAGAAACTTTTTAATATCGAACTCCGTCGTGTACTGCTTAATTTGCTCCGTGACTTTGATCTTCTTCAAATAGTCATCTCTCGTGGGATAATTCGGGTGTTCCAAATTCCTCGCCACAAAGTCCTTCAGACTATCCGGTATATGATGATTTTTATCAACAAAGTCCCTCAAATAAGTGGGATCGGCCTGAGGAAAAATGCTCAAAAGATTTTCATACTGCTCATCCTTATCGACCACCACATTACCGGATTCTTCTTTCATAGTCGGAACATGGAAGTGATCTGTTCCTTCAGTCAGCAAAATTTCCACAAGCATATTCAATTGCTGCTCTTTATTAAGCCCATTCACATTGAAAGGCGGGTTGACGCACTTCTCTTTAATAAATTCCGGATCCACATCGGGAAAAATTCCTCTCAGTTTATAATACGTGTCTCTGCAAGGAATTTCGGCATTTTCGTTCGTTTTTTTAATCCCAGGATTCGCAGATGAGGGACCAGCAGTTATCACAGGTGTATTTTCGTTGATTCTTCCAGGATTCGCAGAACTGGTCGATGGCCCGGGACCATTTTGATTAATTATCGGCGCAGGGACATAAGGCGGAGGTCTGGTAATTCGAGGCGTTTGATAAAACTGGTGTTGACGAAGGGGATTTAGGAAATCCAATTGAGCGGGTTCCTCTATTTTGTCACTTGGCAAGTACTCGTTTATGAAATCGTTTATTTCCGAAGTCGTAAAATTAACAACCGGCGCTTGGAGTTGACCGAACTTCTGGAATCCAGGCCTTGACATTGGATCATATACATAACGATTTCCTGGAGGAGGTGGGAGGCCTCTTGCTGGAGGAGGAGGAAGTGGAATCGCTCTTACTGGATTTGGAATAAGTTGAGTCTCTTTTACTGGAACTGAAGGAAGTGGATTCTCTCTCGCAGTATCAAAATGAAGAAAACCTTTCAATGGACCTTCACGAAAATAAGCTGGGTTTTTAGTAGTCTGGTCTGAACGTGTGAGATCAGACTTAAGTTTAACCACTGGTAGTTGATCCACATTATCTGCATTTTTTGATTTCCGAATTTTTAATCTTAGAGCATCCCTGATATTTTGCTCAAGCTTATACTGAGCCTTATCAATATTTGCTTCTGCTAATACTTTAAAATTCTTAGGTAAGAAGTAAGGAAAGCGAGTCATTGGATCATTAGGGACAGTGTTCGCAGATTCGGATCCCTCAACTACGAAGCCCTCATCGGTAAGTTCCCTCGTCGGCGATGTTAGTTTTCTCTTCGTAGGGTTTGCTATAGCCTGCTGAAAATTTGACTCCTTTTCTTGCTGATTAATAATGAACTTGGGCGGAGTTAAGATAACATGCTTTTGTACGGGCCTCGGCTCATTTTTAGGAACTGGCTTGGAATGAAAATTAAACTTCGGTGGTTGTATGACGCAGGATCGAAGCAGGCTCTTACCTTTGACGTTGGAATCTTTGTGCTGATGGTTTTGTATGTCTCTGATTATAGAGCCTGATATTATATTCGAATTATTCAAGTCAGAATTATTTAAATCACAATTATTTAAATCACAATTATTTAAATCAGAGAAGGTTTGATCAGATACAGAATCATCACTGGAAGAAGAGTTGCCGTGTTCAGAGGTTGCACGCTTCTCACTACTTCGCACTTTCTTGTGAATCTTTTTTATGGTATTGTCATCAATTTTTGAAGATGCGAATGAAGGAGACACTTTCTTTTGTTCACGTTCCATAGGGCAAGGGTCGTTGTTCCGCTTTCTTTTCTTCGGGAAGTTTGGTTCAGGTCTCTCCTTAGGCATCAAATCCCACAAGACGATAGTCACTCTATTCGAGGCTTTCTTGTATTTATCCAGCATAGAGAATATCACATCGCCACTCGTGTCCGGGAAGAGTCGGTTGATTGCCTGCGTTTCTTCAAGGAGTTGCTCATAATTTGTTTGAGTAGATTTTCTGGTATCAAACTCTCCGCTCTCGTCGCCATTTTTAGTTGGAGATTGTGGTTCTTCATTGTACTCTTTGCTACAACTCGGCCTGGGTTCAGCATTCTCCTCCTGAGAAAAAAAGCTATTCATCGCCCTTGGCGAAAGACTAAATTCCATATGTGAACTGACGGAATCTTCAGCATCGATTAATTGTGGTATTCTTCGCGTTTCTCTTTCTTCGAAATCTCTACTGCAACCAGCAACTGGACTTCTGGGCCGCGGTGGCTCGACCATCTGAATTTCCTCCAAATCGTGGTTGTTGTTCGGATCATTGTTGTTTTCTTCAAGAATCTCAGAGTTCTCCATTTCGATATTTTCTTCAAAAACGTTACGCTCAGCGGCTTGTTCAGATATTTTAGGGTTTTCGCAGAGATCCTTGAGTATGCTCAAGATAGGAGGTGGAGACTCTGTCTTCGATTTATCGGTTTCCTTTTTATCAGCATCGGGATCTTCGTAGTCTGAAGTTGTATAGTAATTCTCAACATCGGAGTCGTTTGAAAAATCGTTTTGATTTATGGTTTCATCAGGGTTGCTATCGTCGTTACTATTCTCTTCTACGCGTGCAGACCAGCTGACGTCTAAATCTTGTGGCTCTTGTTTTTTGATGACCAAGTTATCAGGTGTGAAATTTTCCTCTGCTGTGTCTGTTAAATCTACAGTTTTGATTTTATCTTCCTTGCGAACTTCCTTTATGACCTCAACATCCGATTCGTTCTGGTCGTCGTCTTCAAGGTCGTCTATAAAGTCACTGGAGGCTGTGAATGCGCTGGGTCCAGGGATACGACCACTTGCTCCCGGATCATTAAATTCTTTAGCTTCAATAAGAATTTGAGATACGATTTTCGGGATTTTCAGTTCTTCTAGGAGGTTGAAGATTCTCGATTCATCGATGTCACTAACACCGGCTTCCTTTAAATTGTTTTTTACCTCCCGCACATCATGGAAGATCCCGTCATACATGATTGACAATCCGGTTTTGTCTGTAAGAAGTAGAAGGGTTACGTGAAATTATAATGCACTGAAACTTTATTTAGTGAGGTTATAGCAATACAAGGTGTTGACCACTCGACTTTTGAGTGCACAAGATTTAAAGATTTCACAAAGATATAAACAAATTTCAAATGATTTCACGAAGACTTGTGCACCAGATTTCAAGAGTGTACAACACCTCATAGGAATCGTACAACTATTTTATCTGTAATCTGAGTCACGATTTCCTAGTTTTAAATAGTGATTCCTAGAAAGGAGAGGTATATTCATTGATAAAACCGAAAGTAATTTCTATTATATGCAGTAAGTATCATTAAAACAGAAAAGTTAGGTCTCAAACTGCTCCTTAAAACTAAAACTAAAATTTTTAACCAGCAGCATTTTTTAAATATCAGAAAAGTTAATAATTGTCCTTTTACTAAGACTCTAAGGCTATAGAAATATTTGATTTGGAATGGAATTTTTTATTATCATTAAGTATAACAAATAAATGGATATGTAATTGTAAGATTGAATTTTAAGAAACTAGAACATTGTGCGTGCCAAACGCGCACTAATTTTTCTGTAGAAAAAACTCGTTTCATTCTCCAACATTTTGTTACAGATTTTACAGAATATCTAATATGATTTAACTGAGAACGTTGTATATGGTGTACAGAAATTTCTTTATTATAGCGAGAAAATTTCAGTAAATTTAATATGAATGATAATTTTTTTTTATTTACTTACAATTCTTGAAAATTAGCAGATTATTTTTCTCATTAAAAAAATATGACTCGCCGCGTGTATAAATCTGACACTGTATTAACATTTTTTTTTAAGTAAAAAAAAAATAATAAAAAAATTAAATTCGACTATTTGAATTTGATTCCATTTATCACGTTTTCTGTACATATTTGTCACATCAAGTATTAAATTATTTTATTTTTATATCAAAATTTTATTTTTAAACATTAGAGTTTAAGAGTAAGACAAAAACATTTGTGTGCATGATGAAATTGAGAAAATTTTAAGATCTACATTTGACGTAAGCACAAATAACTTAATTGTTGAATAACAGTTAAAATGGTATTTTTACAATAAATGAAAAATAATTTTTCTATATTTTCATTGCAATATTTCCATTCAAATGACCACTTCAAAACTTGACACTTTAGAGGTTTTCTATATTTTTCAAGAGGAATATCTCTTAAAAAGAAAAACGAAAAATATGGAATTTACAGGGTATATAAATCAGTTCTTGCTCGAATCATTCTGTCAACTTTAGGCTGGTCCCAGGATTTTTCACCTAATATAACGATCTGATTAAGTTTCCAAGATTTTCGCTATTCGTGAATAGCGACTGAATAGCCTTTTTTGTTTCAAAATGAAACTAATTAATTGAAAGTCAAACTACTTTGTTAAAAATTCATTTATTTGATTGTTCATTCATTAATTTAGCTGAAACCCCTTTATTTTATATTCAAAATTGAACCATTTTCTTGAAATCTGTTGTTGCTATAAATTAATGTTTTCAGCTGATATTTGAACTATTTCATGTTTGCTTGAACATTTACCTTCTTCAGTTAAAAATTTATTTCTTCGGTTGGACATTTAACTATTAGGTTGAAAATGACTTTAAAAATTCAAAATTTGATTGAAAATGCATGTATTTTATAAAAAAAAAAGATTATTTTTTCATAGAAAATACAACTATTTCGTTGAACTATTGGGTTAAAAATTCATTTTTTTGTTTTGAAGATTTATCATTTTAGTTTAAAATTCGTTTTTTGTTGTTGAAAATAAATTTTTGGACTGAAAATGTGG
>CAKNWT010102377.1:727-15692 GCA_932066315.1 Andricus coriarius | reverse complement strand
GCGAAAATTTAATTTTTGAGTTCTTTTCGACTAAGTTTCACTACGAATTCTGTCAATATACACACATTCAAATTTTTTGTATCATTTAGTTTGTCGTACATTGTTTATATAATGAGATGCGGAACTTAATTTTTCTCCCAGAAAAAAAAATTTCTTGCACCAAAAAAACTGTTTTCTTTGATACACATGACAAATTTGTTGAATGAAACAAACTTTGTTTGATTCAACAAAATATTTGACTGACCCAAAAACATTATTTTGGTAAATCAACCAAATACTTTTTCTACCAAAATATTTGGTTAAAACAACCAACAAATTTAGTTAAGTCAACCAAATATATTTTTGTCGAAATTAAAACCATATTATTTAGTTAAAACAAAAAAAATTTGGTTAATTCTACCAAATAGTGTAATGAGCTTATAATTGTTTTGTGGTGCATGATAAAAAAAGCATATGAAATCAAAATGCCCTGATGATAATTCAAATTAACCGTCAGTCGGTTCATCCTCAGACATATTTCCATAAACATTTCATCTACTAATGAAGGGTGGCTATCTAACGCAATTTTTAAAGTAATTATAAAATCAAAGAAAAAAATCAAGGACAACATTTTCTATCATTTTTGAAAATTGATGCTGTTGATTGAAAAAAAATTATTTTTGTTTAAAAATACAAATGTTTGATAAAAACTCTAGCACTGACTAAAATTTTTAGAAAGTGTAAGACTTTTTCGAAGCTTTATCACTTTATAATAAAGTTCCTCTTTAAAGATACTGATTTCCAACTAAAAGCACTAACATAAAACATATATAATATTTTTAAATAACTTATTATATAATTTGAATGTTTTTGTTCAACTGCGCAACAGTATCAAAAACACTGAAAGCGACAGTTTGAAAGTGAGATTTGTGCCTTTTAGACCCCCGTGGGCTAATAACGTTACAAAACGTGATCCGGAGAGAAATACAAAAAGTAATTTAATTCTTTTTTTAAATTTCTTTTTGTGTCCAATAATAAAATAAAAGTAGTTGATTTTATAGACATTTCTCCCGGGAACGACCATCGAGAGAGATTTGTCGTGAAGGAAGGCTTCTCGTGTATCACAGCCAAAAAGAACTATATGTTTGTAAAAAAAGTGATAATAATATGAGTTTTCAACTGAATTTGTCAATTTAAATGAAAATAATTCTTTTTATAGAAATTTGAATTAGAAAAGTCAATATTTTTCAAATATTTTTCAAAAAATAATAACATGAGTTTGCAACTTCACTATTTAATAAAAAAGTTAATATTCTTATTTTATAGAAACTTGAATGAAAAAGTTAATATTTTTCTTATTTTTCAGAAACGAAAATGGAGACGCGCTCTCGCACGCGAAGTGCTGGAAACATATTACAAAACTTGATACCATGAATATACGGCAAAACTGTGCCAATATTGCGCACACTAAAATAAGAATTGTACGACCGAAAATTCAATAAATTAACCGTTTTTCAGCATTTCCTTGAATTTTTTTTAATTTTCACCCCATTTTATACATACTGCATGATTTTGTGCCAAGTAATATTCTTATACGTTTTGCAATTTTTCACAATTTTCAGTTAATGAAATAATTATACTTTTTGAAATCAATTATTATGCCACCTGTATTATCTAAAAGTGTGACTCTTGAATTTTTAAAATCACTACATATAACCACTTTTATCTTCATTTGACTCAGAATTACATAATTTTGGAAAAAAATATATTCCAAGATTTTGTAATCAATTTCTTTTTAATTCGGATACAAGTTTTACCATTTTTATTTTAGTATTTTTGAATTAGCAGTGCCTTTTCGAGCACAAAAAAAAACTTTTCAGTGAAAAAAAATTGAGTTTAATTAACCGATTTACAGCTGCGATACAAACCTGAGAACACGGCCCGGGTCCTTTTTACCCCCCCTGGTGTAACAACGTATACCAAATACGTGTGCTAAATGAGGGTTAAATTTTAAAATTTTCGATTTTTTATATAGTTAAGGAAATGTGCAATTTAAAAAAAATATTTTAGTTAAAGCAATGTATCGTAAATAAGTTTGATTACTTGGATTCTGTCTATGTTTCTTAAACTAAGCACATTAACTCTTTCTGTTCCAAAATTGCTGGAAACCTTTGCTCTATTGATTATTATTAAATATATTATTCAGATAACTTAACATTTCTCATTAGCCTGAAGTTGGCAGAATTTGTAATCTAAACGGCGAAAATGACGACAGCTTTGTTGAATCATGAACACGGGTTTTCCCTGCAGCAATACTGCCGTCCTGATGAAGAAACTGTAAAACTGAATTTGTATAAAAAATTATTTTCTTATAGAGTCTTAGGATCCTAGTAAAAAAATCACATTTTGCATATCAATAATTAAAATTAAATTTTTTTGGTCATATATAATCCCGTTTCAATAAATATCTCCGTTCGCTACAGATCTAGTTATACAGTTTCTTCAGTAGGACGGCATAATAGTTTAGAAATTGTTTCGAGCTATCAATAGAATATGACGCCATGTACTTTTTAATAATTGGATTGAATACCGTTGCAGCATTTAATCTTAAAATAGAAATGCGCTCCCGACATATGGAGGTGCTAAATAGGGATAAAAAAGGTTTAATTATTTTTTGGGGGTACCATCATTTCCCGATTCACTGGACCAAAACTGAAGATCAACGTTTATCAAAACAAATTGTTTTGTCATAAATTAAATGCTTGAGCGTATGCAAGATTAATTATTTTCCATTACAAATGAGGTCAATTCACCTCAAGGACTTTCATTTAAGCCTTGCATCAATTGAAATAGGGGCTCTTGTAGTACAAACATGGAAACGATGTTAATTTGACGGTAACCAGGAATAGTGAGATTGGATCCTGAAATCGGATTGTAGGCAAATAGAGGTGAATGCTTATACTGCGTTTGTGAGGGATTCCTAGGAACGTGCTACGTAGGGAATATTTGGTGTAGCATTCCAATGTCGGACGATTCTTTGACATCCGCCGGATCTTGAGAGAAGAAGGATAGGAATGTCAGCTGTACCGGTGATATTGCGAACTGGTAGCGCCTCTGCTCAGTACAATGGAAATGCTTCCCTTCTCGAAAAATAAAAAGCCGATATATATCGTATATCCCACAAATAGAAGATTCAGAATACGAGTGAAAATCGTGCTCCGCCGAAGGTGAGTATCGAAAGTGCTGGAGGAAACGCGGTTCAGCGAGGAGACTTTGGAGGGTTAAATCCCGGTGAGAGGGTTAAAGAAGAGAGCTTCTTATCCGGTATAGAATAGATAAGAAGACCCCAATCGGAAGGCGAAGAAGAGGAAACGATTTTTAGGAATATTATCGTAACAGAAAAGGCATCCATTTGATACATAATAAAACGTAGCTTGGGGTCATGTCGAGGGGCCATTCACTCGGAAATCAGACAGTAAGATTTAGGAAAATATTCAATAATCTTATCTGATATCAAACGTTATTCTATGATTTTTTTTGTTTGAAATGAAATTAATTCCACTGAAATTTCAATCAAATGAACTTCCTTAAATATAATATTATATTATAATAGTTATAGTTATGTTTATGTAGCTATATTTGAATTTATTAATTGATTTCAATATTTAACTAATGCATTTATGTAGGAAACTATTAAGCAATATTAGTATTATCAAGGTTTCTACAAATTTCGAAATTTCTTGACGTTTTTCTGATATTTAATGTTAATGCAAAACGAATTTTAGTTTCCAAATATATTACATCACATTTAAAGTTAAAACAATTAATTTTCAACCAAGAAAAAAAGTTCAATCGGAAAGAGTTCACCTAAACCGAATAATACGAATTCTCGAAAAAATAAATGAATTTTCATCTAAAAAAAAAATAATTTTCAAAGAAAAGTGTAATAGTTACATATCCAATTAAAAAGTAAATTTTTGATTAAAAAAAAAACGAATCTTTCAAAAATAGTTAGATTTTCAACAACAAAAAACTGAATTTTTAACTGAAATTATGAATATTAAAAAAATGCATTTTTAACGAAATAGTTGAATTTTCAATCTAAAAGATAAATTTCCTACATAAAAAAAATTTATAACAAATACATGAATTTTTAACTAAAAAAATGTATCACTTTTGAAAAAATTAAAAAAAGTTAAAAAAAAATAAATTGCCAACCAAGAGCAAAAACTAACATTCGACTAAAGAGATAAATTTTTAACCAAACAGATGACTTTTCAACCAAGAAGATAAAATTTCTATCAAAAATGATAAATTTCCAACAAAAAATGGAATCTTTAAGTTTTAAGTTGAATAAATAAATTATCAATTAAATAAAATAATGTTTTAACCAAATATTTAAATTTTCAACCAAATACTTATATTGTTAACCCTATAGTTAAATTTTTAATCAAACTGCTGAATTTTCCACGAAGAAGATAAATTTTCCATCGAACTTGGAATAGTTCAATTTTCAGTTAAAAAATTATTTTTATCAACTAAAAGAATTTATTTCATCAAAGTAGTGCCACTTTTAACTAAGTAGTTAAATTTTCAACCAAAGTGATGAATCCTGGATAGCAAAAATTCACAATCAGCAAATTACAGTTGCCGATGCTTTGACCTTTAATTTTAAAAGGTGAAAGCATGGACAACAGTAATTTGGTGATTGTGAATTCTCTTTTGTTAAAGCTCCTTCGGCTGTAACGAGCAAATTCTCATCACGTGTCTCGTGCTTCGTATTCTATTTTGTCCAAAATACGAACTTTTCTACATTATATTCGACACTATTATATCAAATGTATATTATATTTATTTCTGTACCTCGATCTGGTACTGCTTATTCAGATATTGGAAAATAATGAACAATTTTTATTTTTCATGATTACCTTAATATTTGTTTCTTATTTTCCATACATTTTTATCCTCAGCTACCCAGAAAAATGTATCATTGCAATAAATTTTTATAATTACAATTTTTAATATGCATTGATTTTGAATCAAACGTATTTTTATTGTCTTGTGTTTATAATTTAAAAAAGTATTATGTTATTTTTTACGATTTAAACAAAAAGTACACATCGCAGCGTGAAATGTTTCTAAGCCAATTTGTAGATATAATATAGTCGACAAGTTTTGTTAAATAACATTTTATTGTAGCTTGTGCAATTTTGTCAAAAAGTTAATTTTTTACTTTTAATGTGATTTTTTACGATTAAAACAAAAACTACGCGTCCTATCAAAAAACGAATAATAACAAATTTGTAACTCTTTTTTGGAGGAACAACTTTTTTATTCATTTTTTCGTAGCTTGTGTCGTTTTTCCAAAACTTAAATTTTTTATTTTATTCTTTACGAATAAAACAAAAACTAGGCATTCAATCAAAAAATTATAGACAACAAATTTGTAGCTCTTTTTTCTTTAAATAACATTTGTCTGATTTTTTTTGTAGCTTGCTTCGTTTTTCCGAAAATTCCGTTTTTTTTATTTTTGTTCTTTAACTTTCCGATTACAACAGAAACTATGCCTCCTATCAAAAAATAATTAATAACAAATTTGTAGCTCTTTTTCGATGAAAAACTTTTGCTAATCTATTTTTTTGCAGCTTGTGTTGTTTTTCCAAAAATGAAATTATTTTATTTTTGATGTCGTTTTTTAGGAATAAAACAAAAACTGCGGATCCTATCAAAAAGTGAATAAGAAACAAATTTGCAGTATTTTTTTTGTGTGCACAATTTTTGTCAATTCATTTTTTTTTCGTATCTTGCATAGTTTTACAGCAAGATAGAATGTTTAAGTTTTCACTTTTTTTTTTGGTTGTTGAAACCAAAACCGTTAGTCAAAAGATGCTGGTTAACGAACTCGATTTTACGTTTGTCTCTCACAATAAGAACGTGAGCCAATCCGCAATAGTAAGTTTTTACATAAAACTAATACCTTATCATTATGATGAGAATGTAAAAATGAATTTTCAACTAAAATGATCAATAATCAAACAAACAAAAATCAATTTCCAACGAAATAGTTGAATTTTCAATCCAAAAGATTAATTTTATACTAAAAAAATGTTGAACAAAATATTATAATTTTACACTATAAAAGTTAATTTTTCTACCAAACATAGAATAGTTTAATTTTTAGTTAGAAAATAAATTTCCAACCAAGAATAAAAACGAATATTCAACCATTTGAATAGTTGAATTTTCAGTTAGTTTAATACTTTTTTAATAAAATGATAAACCTTCAAGCAAAAAATAAATTTTTAATCAAATACTAGTTTACCTTCTAACTTGAAAGATCAATTTCATACCAAAAAAGGCAAGTTGAAACAAAACACATAAACTTTAAACTAAAATAGATCATTTTCAACCAAATTTTGAATTGGAAACAGTTCAATTTTTAACCAAAGTAATTAATTTTTAACCAAAAAGGTGATGTTTCTACTAATAGTTGAATTTTCATCTACAAAAAATAAATGATTAATTTAAAAGAGAATAGTTCAATTTTAAGTAAAAAGAATTTTTGTTCAACCAATTAAAACAAATTTTCAACGAAATAGTTGACTTTTCATCAAAAAGATTAATTTACCACGATGAATATGAATTTTTAACCAAACATGGAATAGTTCGGGTTTCAGTTGACAAAATTAACGAAGAAAATTATTCTGAACACAATATTCAAGTTTTACACACAAAAAAAGAAAAGATTTTTAAAAGAAAGTGATGGATCCTCAATCACAAAAATAAATTTTTGACGAAGTATTTCCACTTTCAATTGAGTAGTTCAATTTTCAACCAGAAAGATGAATTCTCAACAAAATATGTAATAGTTGATATTTGAACTAAAAAGAATTTGAATTTGAAACCACAAACAGACAAAATCAACCAAAAAACACGAATTTTCAACAAAACAGTTAAAACCTCAACTAAAACTGATTAATTTTCAACCAAAAGGTTATGATTGTTGACCAAACGAGGTGCTATTTCTTCCAAAATACATAAATTTTCAAACCAGAAAGATGAACTTTCAACAAAGCAATTGAACTTTCAACCAAAAAGGATGGTTTTTCACTCAATTTTTAAATTGTCAACAAAAAAATCAAATTAGCTTCAACTTCAATTTATCATAAATTTCCTGCCTCTGTAAGATTTTCCCTGAGATTTTCTAACTTTCCCTAACCAGTTTTAAATTTCCTGACTTTCTCGAATTCCCTGACCTGTAGCAGCCCTCTATTATGTATTTTTTTTTGTAAAATTTTCTGTCGAATCGGTATTTCGGAGTTTTAATCACTTTGGATAACGCCTTGATGGTTTTCAAAAATGTTTTTCACGAAATTTGTCAAAATTCAATTTCTCAAAATTGACTTTTTCCATTTGCTTCATTGAATAAATTAATTGTGTAAATTAAAAACTAAACTGACGAGATGAAAGTTTTTGACAATGAATGAGAGTTAAAGAAAAAGGTTGAACAAATGTATTTACTTTTCCTGCTCTCTGATGCTTGACAAATTAATAAACTTAAAAAGTCAATAAATTGGTTTTATAATGTTTTTTAACCCTCATTCATTTTAGGAAATGTTTTTCTCATCAAGACAAATGTTCATTCCTCATAACAAAATTCAAAGCTTATATTTATACTGTAGACATAACAAAAACATTTTCTTAATTTGTGAAATAAATAATTTCCGAATTTATGCAAAAGCCTATTATTTTTGAATACTTTTCTCAAAGTCTTGTTAGTAACAGAAAAAGAAATATAGCTGTGGAAAAAATGGTATCGAGTCATTTTGAAGAAATTCGTTAAAAGATCGAAATTCCCAATAAATTTCACATAAAAATATTTTATTTTAATTGATTTGATAAAATCTAAGTCAAATGGTACAAAATGTACAACTTATAACTGTGAAAAATGTTAACTTTTTTTACTTTCAGAGGCTTTCATGATAAACAACAAAATGAATTTCACTGAGTTCAGTCTTAAATTCGGTTGAGACCGAATGATTTCGTGTGATTTTCGTGTGATCTCCAGAAATCTCTAAGCTTATCAACTCGTAATGTCAAAAGATTTTGTTCATATTAAATCTCGTAGTCGTTAATTTCATCGAATTCATACCGACTTCTAAGGTAATTGGTACGATAATTGGCCACTTAAAGATTTTTTCAGTTTAACAATTTGTAAAAAACACTATAGACGTCGTGCGAAATTCTAAAGTACATAGATGAATAATAAATTTGATAAAGATTCAAATTGCCATAGTAAGTTAGGCTTTAAAAGTAGCAGACACATTATATTTAAAGAAACTAACAATAATTTCAAAACGCACAATTATTGGCCAGGCCGGCATAATGATTAGCATAGACCAATGATCGTATAATTGGCCACTGAAATGTGATGATATACAGCCATTAGTTATATCAGGTTATATAGATTACTAATTTTGAAAGTACAGTGATTAGCCTCTAAATTGTAGAATAATGGGCCGGGGTCAATCACTGTTTTTTGACATGATTTCTACTCGTTATTTGTAAGACAAATTGACAAACAAATATATACCCAGCCTTTATAAAGTATAAACAATTTCAAATGCATTTTTTGAAGATATTTGCCATTTTTGTTTTTTAGATATTGTGGTGAATCATTATGTTTCCACTTTATTAGGGTTACCATGCGTCATGGTTTTTCAGGACATGTCCTCTTTTTTCGAGGTCTGTCCTGGCGTCCTGGGTTTTTCTTGAATATAGGCAAAATGTCCAGGTATTTTACGAAACCAAAATTTTTGACAGAGAATATTTTATATGTTTATTTTCCTACAATCGCAGTTGTATGTTTCAGCATAATACCGAACGCGACTTTATAGGTTGAATAAAAAAAAGTTATAATTATATTGTCAAATGGATAATTAAATTATCAAGTAACAATAATTACAATAATAATACAATAATACATTATTTAAAATTTTTGAGCGTCCTGGTTTTTCACCCGACCCAGATGGTAACCCAAACTTTATTCACGAATACAATACGTTCATCTTTTTTTTCATTTCACAATGCTTTAAATACGATGACAAAAGGAAATTGTTGTTATTACTAAAAAAACATTGAATCTAGAGAAAAAAGTTGTGAATTAAAAAGGTGGTAATCTGGGTTACCACTGCGCCGCAAAGGGTTAAGACCCAAAAGTTTTTTTTCAAATCTACCGTAAACTATTTAAAAAATGGCAACATTCGGACACTCCTAATCTCAACAGCTTTTCGTTTTATTAGTACTATTTGTAAGTGAAAAGAACGAACAAAACCTAGCAGGAAGACAACTAGCGAAGACCTTAAGTCTCTACCCTTAAAAATGCAGGATGATGTGCTGAATTAAAAAAAAAACTTTGGATATTGTTGTGGCTGATAGAACAGACTTAAAGCAGTCGACTGATAAGATTTCAAAGAAGAAGGAAAATTGTGTTACTTGAACAAAGATTAAAAAAAGATTGAAAGCCCGAGTAAAAATAATAATTCATCTCGGGTAAGTCTTCATCCAAGACATAGCCAAGATATAGCCAACAAAAGGCTCCCAAAACCTCCGAGGGTCATTACTAATCCACTTTAAATTTTACAGAATGTTTATATTATTTATCTGCATGGTATTTATCTCTTATGTTATAATAATTTTGTCCAACTGCAATAATTATGTTCTTTGGCTGGTATATTCAAAAATATTATCCATTATTTTCTATCGCCAACAGTTCATTAGATACTCGTAGAAAATCACAGTTTTATTCGTTTTACGGTACATTTATATGCCTGTAGTTCTTAAGACTGACAGGTTCCGAATTTTGAATTAGCCAATCATTTTTTACAAAATTACAAATTTCATCGGTTGTAACATTTCAATCCTTAGCAGATGTCAATTGTTTTGTCCCAGCCTAGATACCTGATTCCTGGAAATAGCCGGCCCTGCCGGTGGGGTCCATAGTTTAGAGAGGTCGGAGATTAATGGACAATAAAATTCACAAAGAAAAACTTTTGTAATTTTGACCCTGACAAATATGATGTGTCTTAAGACAAGTCTCGCCCCTGGACACCAGCGAGACATAGCCGTCTTAGAACCGAACTCAAGACGAGCCAAGTTGAACACAAGACGAAATCGTTTTACGGGGGAGTCTTTGGAATTTCTACAAAATAAAAAACGAGTAAAAAATCTTGTTTTTTACTATGTCAGTGAACGCAAAATCGAGGATCCTTTCTGTGCACCAACTTAGATTTTCGTAAAAACTGGTACTAATACCGGAGAAGATGAAATTCAATTCAGCAAATGGCTTGATATGAACGAAGGATCAATACCTCTACTACTTTCTTCAAAACAAGCTCACTACAAGAAATGAGTATTTGAGAACTCAGTCAAATTCTCTCTTTATAACCGATTTTAGTATTTTTGTCAAAATTGCAAATCAAGATGTAAATATGATCATTGGATTTATTAATGGGTTATCTCAACCCAAAATATAATATTGTCAAAAGTTTAGATTGCTTGGATGAGATAAGTAGCTAAGTAAAAAATTAATTTTCCGATATGCCTTCCTTTACAGGAGGATACTTTGAGTCAGAGCTTCTGAATCAAATGAAATTAGCGAAGAAATTAGTTCTTGATAATCTAAAGATTTCAAATACAAGAGAAAATTTAGATACAGAACTGAACAGCAGGGGTAAAAAACTGATCGATTGTTTAGAGAATAATGGGTCAATATTATCAAATGAGAGAACTTCTAGTGACCATCCGGCAAACTTTACATTTCTAGTTAATAATAGAAAATCAGTTTTTGATTTAGTTTGGGCCTGTCTATCGAGTTTACCCTTGATCAAACATCTAAAAGTCCTAACTCTACCAAATAGATCAGGTCACTTACCTGTAATTATCTCATTAAACTTATCTGTAACAGATTTTGCTTCAACAAAAATTACTAAATTTAAATGGTAAACTGAACTAGCTGACAAATTTGTATCTAAGATTATCTCCTCCTTAAATGTTGAGAACAATAGAAAAAATTAAGGTAGTGGCAAAAAATGACAGGATGACTAGTATTTCAAACAAGAAAATAGGACACTCTGAACCCTGTTTCTATCAAGAATATTTAG
The DNA here is from genome assembly GCA_932066315.1 of Andricus coriarius. Classification (NCBI taxonomy): domain Eukaryota; kingdom Metazoa; phylum Arthropoda; class Insecta; order Hymenoptera; family Cynipidae; genus Andricus; species Andricus coriarius. The sequence continues at coordinate 4,551 of CAKNWT010102377.1, read as the reverse complement.
AAAATAAGTAATTGTTAAACACAATATTTAAAAGAGTTTAAGGACAAAAACTTCTTCCAGAAAAAACATTAGAATACAGTAACTTTGAAAAACCTCATGAAAATTTGTTGGAAAAGAAGAAAGAAAAATACAGAAAGTCCATAACAGTAAAGCTTTTATTATCGATCATATTTCCATGATCTAGTGGCACGACTATTCTTAAGTGAACTTTCTTCCTCAAAATCCGATATATGATAGAGCCAGGGAACCCAACTCTTGTATGTCCTTTCTATAAAGAAGAAATTAGTTTAAGCATGAAAAATGTGAAAAATGTAAATCATCTTGTGCTGATGAAATATCCTATGAGTTTCTACAGAACCTCCCTGACAACTAGGTGGGCTGTATAAAAACGCTCTTTAACAAAATATTGAATAAGGGTGAAGTTTTCAAATCATGGACTCAAATATATGCGATAATGATTTACAAAAAAGGACATATAGTGGATCCATATAATTACAGTCCAATAGCCTTGATTAAAAACAAAATTTTTCACCCTGATCCGAAATGAAAGACCGAATACCTAGATTAAGAAAAAAAATTGATACCCAGAATCTCAGGCATGTTTCAGAAAAAATCGCAACTATAACGACCATATTTTCACTCTCAATGCTATGATCCGATCACGACTCATTTCAAATAGAGGAAAATTATTCGTTCTCTTTGTAGGTTTTTGAAGTACTTTCCCATGCCTTCCACAAAGCTTATTATGGTATAAATTATAGTGTAAAGGAGTTTAATCCAAATTTGTCAAAATTTTGATGATCCTTTATGCAGGAACTAGTGCCTTTGTCAGAGGTACTAAAAGCTCCTTTGAACCTGTGAATACTACAGGATACTACAGGTACTAAAGGGAGAAACGTTAAGTCCAAATAGTTTTAATTTATACATTACCTACATAGCAGAGTATTTCATTTCTAGTGGCATTAGGGGAGTAGCAATAAACCGTCTGATGGAGATACTACTCCTCGCGTATGCTGGCGACATGGCGTTCCTGGCAGACTCTATTGTATCGATGAAGAAAATTCTTAAACACCTTTACGACTACTGTCAAATAAACAAACTAACAGTTTTTTCTAGTTTTTTTTTTATAAATAGATGGTCAAAGTTAAAGTGCAATGTTATGCGTCTGAGTAAATAATTACTTATAAATAACGTAAAAGGTATAAAATGACATACTTGACAAAATAAAAAGACCTTGATGATGTTCAGAAGATCCTTTAATCAAACGAGGCTTCTAGAGTCAAATGCTCTCCCCATCAGGAAACAGGAATCCAAGTCAAATATAAGTCCCTTGTTTTTTAAAAAATTGGAAAAAAACCAAAATGGCGAAGTCAAAAAGATTTATGCTCTTACATAAACTCTGATCTCAAGTTAGTTCTGAAGTTTTAATATTTTAACTTTCATATGTTAATATGTAGTAAGGTCCATCAGTATCACAGCATGGACACATTAGAAAATTCTTTACAAAAAAAAACTTTAAAAAAAATTTAAAATGGAAGACAGACCTTTTTCTTGAAATGTGGTCACATACACCAGAAAAAGGAACCTTCTTTTTTAATATATATGGAGATGAAAAAATATAAATTTTGAGAGATTATGTATATCTAAAAATTCCTTTTTTTAATTCTGCACTCTTCTTTCAAGCAGCATAACGTGATACAGCAGTAGGATATACACTCTCATTAGTCCATAAGTTAAATCTCGATTTTTTTGCGACCAGTTGATAAACTATACGAAAGCCTCGTAAATAATACACTTTTGTATGGTGCTCAAGCTTGGAAACTTATGTAGATATTGTGAAGATTTAGAAAAGGTGCAAGTAAGTTTCCATAAGAAGATCCTGCATGTTACATCATGCACTGCTATTTATGCTTCAAGAATTGAAACTGGCAGTCCGCCCATTGAACTCAAAATATTTAAGCTCACTCTTAATTTGTTAGAAAAGCTTTATAACATGAATAATGAAAGCTTCCCCAAAATATGTTTTGAAAGGCTTAAAGAACTAGCTGACAGAAAAGAGACACAGAAATAATATAATTGGGCCCTGCAAGTAAAAAAACTCTTCGGCAAAATTGGAACTGAGAATGTCTGGAATAGTCTCATAGCAGATATTTCTTCTCTGATTGCTGCGTACGAAAATATGCTTTATGAAAAAGATGTCTAGAGTTTACAGAATACAGACATCCTTATCAATCCTAATTTATCAACGCATGAGGTTATGCACGAACCTCAAGCAATATTTATGACAGAGAATTGCCTTACACCTCTTAAGACTAGTGACCGAATTAGGATCTCAATGAGGGCTAAGACGATAAAATTCTCAAAAAGAATATTGTGTAGCTGCGAAGAGCGTAAACCAATTAGGGACGAATATCATATCTTTATTGAATGTATATAGCTTTTCAAGTAGAAAGATTAATGTATGTGTCTGGGAGCGATGAGGTGACTATTAAAAAAACAGTTCAGTGTTTCACTAGAGTGTTAAAAAGCATTGAAGAATTTTAACAACTAAATTGGACTAAGATAAAACTCTATAATTCCTTTGTATAGATTTAATAAATCCCATAACAAATAAATAAATTCACTGCACTAACCTAGCTTGTAAAATGCGCTGTGGAATTGTTTGCGCTTCATCCTGTACTATTTATTAGTAGATTTATTTGTCAGTATTGTTTCGTATAATTATTTTTAAGTGCGGTGACCAATGATTGGGGGATGGCCAACCATTATACCGATTACCCCACTACCCTTGATTTTCGAGTGTATAGTCCCTCGTGTCATGCTGGATGTGAATCCTTTCTCCTAAAGGAATACCAATATATAAGAGACTGGGAGGAGTGTCATGTCGAGAAGGATATTGTGCGAGTATCTAGAAAATCCGGGGTAGCCAGGTATATATAGGCACCATCCACCAAGTATAAAGTCTCTGAAGTGCTGGAGAAGATTCTTCTTCTATTGGAGTGCTGGAATGTCAGGAGGACACTTGAGAATGAAAAACTTGGCGAAAACACGAAGAACGTTTTATTGGGTTATACGTCGAGAGCATGAAGTGTTTCGGTATCGTCGACGTGCCTCCTTCCTTTTAACATAATTCCATAATTCCTGCGCTCCATTGTTTAAACCCTAAAAGTTTGTAAGAAATTTCTTTATTATACAATCTCTTTGCCAAATATAAAATGTACTAATGGAATTCTAATATATCGCATAAAGTACCGGCTATGAGACAAGTCAGGACTAAAGTACCAGCTTTTCTCAAAATTGTTTAAAGGAAAAATAGGGACAAAAGTACTGAAGAGTTTAAAAACGATCTGCCAAAGATTTCTTACCACAGTAAATGCTATTTGATCAATTTCATCCCAAAATTGGATCAAAATGATATGCAATACCTTCATAGAGAGTTCGGATTATTTATTTGATCAGCAAATCTATTTGAAATTATAAAATGTGCTTTCAAATTATTTGTTTGAAAAATTAATTATTCTGCGTAAAATTCCACAATTTTTTTAGAAAGACATTCGTTTAGGTTAAAAATTAAACCGTTTTGTTGAGCAATCGTCCCTATAGGTTCAAAATTCAACTATTTGGTTAAAAAATAACCTTATTCTTGGAAATTCATATGTGAGGGCTGAAAATGCAACTATGTTGTTGAAAATTCTTCTTTTTAGCTTGAAAATTAAAGAATTTCGTTAAATTTTTTTATGACGTCTCTTTTGTATAAAAAATGTTAGTTGAAAATTCAATTGCCTGGTTCAAAGTACAGCTCCTTCATTAATAATTGATTTTGT
>CAKNWT010102365.1:373-11515 GCA_932066315.1 Andricus coriarius | reverse complement strand
TTAAATCTTTTGTTATTTTTCATATAGTCGTTTAAAATTCTCATATGCTTTGTATGGCAACTTCAAGCGATGTTTTCACTCTTTCGAATAAAATGTATTACTATCGTTTTAACCTCGCTTGTCAACTTTGATATAGTGAATTTTAAATTCTCGAAAGTTTTATGAGAGTTATTGCAACATCCTTTCCATTTGTTGGAACAAAAATATTAATTTTGCAGGCTGAAAACCACTATATTAATTTTTGATACGCAAACCCTGTTTTCCCTATTTTGGAACGATATTATACTAAATTCTCATTCATTTTTATCATATATTCTAAAAAAAAGTCTCTCAGTGTATGTGTTTTATGTCTTGTAACAAAGATGACTTCTTATGAAAAGGCAGCTTTTTTTTTAGTTTTTGAACAATATCTATTAATATCGTTATTCTTTGTCAAACTTATTAAAAAATATTTTGTACGAAGTTATGGAACGACACGACACCCCTCGTTTAGTGAAAGAAAACTATATTGATTTTAAATTTAAAAGAATTTAGAGAGTTATTGCTTAAAATTTGTATATAAATTTAATTACTTTAGACAACAAAGAACATACTTTTATATAGCTATAAGTATTTTTGCAAAAAGAAAAGAAGTTTTCGTCGAAAAAGAACACCGTGGGTGTTGTGTAGCTATGTTAAGTTCACGATGTGCACGACTCTTTAAACTCGATTCTGGGAGTCAGTGATTGATTTTTGAGGAGCAAATATCCGAAATTACTTAAATAGCTACTAGGGTGAGAGAACCAATTCTCACCCTCCCTCCCCATTGTTGGCACCCTCCTCTAGTTTTTTGTGAAATAATAAGAGAATAGAAATATATAGCAATTCGAATTTTCAGGTTATCTAAAGACAATCTTTAGATAACTGCAGTTTTCAATGTACCCGTAGCAACATTATAATTAACTGAAGTGAATTTTCAATCTAAAGCATCAAGTGCAATTCTTGGCATCCCCCTGCCAATAATTGGGTTGTACATTTCTTCAATGATTTCTAATCTTGGCAATCAGAAAAAGTGAGATTATGTTCGTTTATTGTTTTGTAGAAATGAGAATAAAAGACAGAAGTAAAGGCAAAAACGATATTTCTAAGTAAGTTACTGGAGCTGTACTTAAAATAATTTTGAAAGAGTATACAATGCATAGCGATGTCTGTGATTTAGAAATAAGAGCAAATTCGCTACTAGCGATGCAGATTTAATCACAAATCAGGCTAATGCATCACTCACAACTAGACCGTCAAACGAAAATGACTGTGATTTAAATTTAGAAAAAGAATCTACGGATATAATTTTTAAAACTTCTGAAATGTGTTAAATAACGATAAGGCGGATTTAAATGGTGTAAAGAAAAAAAAGTGTTTTGTAATCAGATTTCAAGTGATTATGTAATTAATGAAACATTACACGAACCTATTGATTTGAGTTGCAAAGCAATTACACTCAAAAATCTACAAAAAGTTGCTTTAAAATGTATAAAGAATGGAAACACACAAGATTATTTGCGTTATCCTCTAACCCTAAAACGAAAACGAAGGCAAATGAAGGAAAAAGTCATCTATGCTTTAACATCTCAGTCATGGAGAGATGAGGAATTGAGGAAAATTCAATCCAAAGAAGATGAAGCTAAAACTAAGGAAGGTGAAAGACAAGAACGAAAATGGCGAAAAGAAATTCCAGAACAAGCGAAGAAAGATAGAAGAAGAAAAAAGTTAGCAACCAAAGAGACTAACACGGGGGGTTAGGTTGGTGTTCGCCGCCGATTTTTTTGTTACTTTGCAGGTGAAAAGAGGATCCCAGGCTTCGAGAAAAAAAAAATTGCTGGGAAAACGTTCACATTCAGGGGTTGAAATCACCCCTTCTACATTTTTGAGTCAGCATCAATCAGAACGATTTTGTGTAAAAACAATAAACAAAAAATAATGTTACCTCTTAAAACACTAAAAGACTCAAAAATGTAGAAAAGGTGATTTCAACCCCTAAATGTGAACGATTGCCAAATTATTTTTTTTCATAGTCTGGGATCCTCTTTTCACCTGCAAACTAACAAAAAAATCGACGCCGGACACCAGCCTAACCCCCCTTGTAAGAACAAAGAAAATCAATCTTCGAATATTAACAATCCTACTGATTCTGCTAAAGGAGTTACAGAAAAAGGAAGGTAAAAGCCAAATACACTAATAACAAAGAAAATCAAGTTTCGAAAAGTACCTATCCTTCTGATTCTGCTCAAGGAGTTAAAAGAAGACGAGGACCACCACCTAAGAATCCGGACTCAAGAGAGCCTGATAATTTCGTAATTTGAGCCAAAGTATTTGTATATGTAGTATATTTGTATATTTGTAGTATGACTCGGGTGCCAAGAATTGGGTCAACCCGTGCCAAGAATTGCGTCAACCCTGCCAAGAATTGCATTTTTTACGCTCACGAGCTTATTTTAATTATTTTTTCAGTTTCTAATCAGTATTGAGGCAAATAAAGCTCAGCCTTAACCTGCCTAGAAACTTTCCTTTATTGGGTATTGTTCACTGACAGATGTATACCTATATTGTTTACTGGTTTTTAAGCTACAATAAGAAAAATACAAAGATTTAATATCTGCTTGAGTTTTAGAATAATATTTACATTTAATTATATTGCTATGTCTAATGATCTAACCTGTAAAAGAATTACGAGGTAAGATATACCATTTCTTCTAAGTTTCACATAGGTCTTTCAAATTAATAACAACACTAATTTTTACAGTGACAACTTGTCCTTCTGTAGGTGATAACGGAAAACATTATTTATGAAAATAAATCCACGAATTTCGTACTGGACAAAGACTCAAATGCAACTTGCATGGGTAAGAGAATAATAACCCACATACAAGTAACTATTTTAAATTCTCATTATTTTAATAAATGCTTGTTTTTCATAGATGTCGTTCACTAGGAGGGTGTTGGCAATACCCCCGTTTACCCTGATAGAAACAAAGCAGCTTCAGACACTGAAATAATAAGAAATTTATTTCTTTAACAACGAAATAGACTTTAAATTTAAGACATAATAATCTTTTAATACTAGTCAAAAATTTTAAACGGGTCGTCATTGAAGAATTTGTAACTAATTACATAAGAGCTCTGAACGCAACAGATATGTATTACTGCCCAATCAATTAATTCAGACTTGTAGCTTTATAATGATGGATTTAACTGAGTTTAATTAAATTTTCCAAAAACAAAAAAAAAACATTCTTGGACATCAGTGTATTGTAGTGGGAGTGAAAATCTCACTCGATACTGGCTCTTTTCCAACGAGCATGAACTACGAGCTTCCGTTTTGTTCAGTAACATCATATACTCACCCCAACTGAGTAAATTCGAACATTCCTTACATCAGCAGATTACCAGTTTCTCGAACAACCCTCTGGGAATGAAATAGCTCAAAGTAAGAGAGATCTTTAAGTCTTTTCATCGCTTCCTGTTCTCTGAATTTGGCACGACTTCCGCTTTGTCGCATCTCCACACACACTGTCAAAATCTTTCGAAGATTTAGCCAAGTATGTTGACAAATTTGTATCAACTTTAGTTGATAGGTATGGATACTGAGCCACTTTTAAAATAAGAGTTATGAGAAATTACTCATCCCACTGTTCATATAAAGTCTCCTGTAAAACTGGCTTATCAATTTGGCTCAGAACTCCTCTTGCACTTTTATTCCATTTCAATTGCTTCACTTATATAAATAGTATATCATGCTATTTCGGATAATCTTTAAAAGGCTTTAGAATATGAAATATGCAAGCAAAAAAATTTCAGTCGCGAATCCATTTAATTTTAAGGGATCCTTAATTTTTGATAGCATCCCTATGGGTGAAATTGTCTTTTCATCCTTTGAAGTTTTAGACCAGAATTCCAGATCTCGCATACACCCATATCCAACGGCCAAGCATAAAGATTCCAGATTACTGCATCTTCTTCCTTCTTTAACCTCCATAACGTTTATCTATGTCATTTTGAAGCGACAGTACACTTAATTTTTATAAGATTATGGCTTTTTTATATTCACGGATATCATCCTGCTGCTGGCAAGGTATCTTATACTTATGTTGCCAGTCTTTCGCTGCACTCATAGTTTATTCCTTGAGGCTACACAGCAAAAATTCTACAAAGAATTTTGTACAAAGTTTATTCGTAACTTTCTTAAAACTAAAATAAAGGAGGTTTGGCGGAGGGGTTCACAACTTATTCATGATTTTATGTTTATAAATTAAAGCATAGTATTTTATGACCTAACTTGATATCAGAGAAGTGGTTAAGAGTTTCATTTTTTATTTCTGAATTCCGCCGACTTTTTAAGATTTGAGATTGGATAAATCTCTTCTGTTCAATATACGTGACGTTCCGGAAGGAGAAGGCCCACCTTGCGATCGCAATTGTCGGGAATTTATCCGGCTATATGCTACTATATGTAACTCCATACCGACAAAGTGGGCACTTTCCTTGCGGAACGTCACATATTTATAAATTTGGTATAAACTCCACTTAAAACCATAGTATTAATCAGTCGGCCCGACTGTGGGCGATGGAAAATTCGCACATGGGTGATTGGCTAGAAGGATTACAAGATTTTTTATTTGAATTGACTGAAAATCTTGTTCTTCTTACTAGTTTTGTTTAGCTGATTTTACTAGAATTTAACTATTAATCTCAGTTTGCTTTTTCGATGCAACTTTTAACGGTTCGTGATTTTTCAAGTTGCTTCATTATAATTTGTTTTTCAATTTATTTTAAAACTGTTGACTTATGCACATTTCAAAATGACTCAGTTCCACTTTAAGACACTACCAATTCAAGTTGTAAAATTTGGTATTTTTTAAATTTAAAGCGAATTGATTCTGAATCTTTTAGTTTGGAATCGTACCAATTGATTACAGCTTTAATTTTGTAATTCATTAATTGCAATGCTTCACAATTAGTCCATTTTCAACGTTTTTAAATTTCAAGTAACTCCAATTTTGAAAAACTTACAGTTCTATTGGTTTAAAATTGTACACATATTTTCTATTTGGAATTAATCAATTTTCTATAAATCCTATATGAAATCATAAGATTTCTAAATTTTCATGATTTGAAAAGTAGCCTATTAGAATTTCTTCTTAAATATTTCAAATTTAAAACTATGCTATTAACAGCTCTTCAATTTCGAATCAATTCCTGTCAATTCTATTTCCAGAGTGCTTAAAATTGGAAATGTTTCAATACAGTTTATAGTTTCAGCCATAATTTTTTAACTAAAAAGAATCCTAATAGAAAATCGCATGTGAATTAGTTAATTAAGACAAAATAATGTAAATAGCCTGTTTCCATGAAACCCTCATTTGCATGAATGTCAATTTTGTCGAATAATTACTAGTTTATATTATGCAGACGGTAACCATCTGATGATAACTGTACCTGCTTTCCCTAGTATTTTAAAAATCGATTTAAAGCTTCATGAATATATACATGCTTTATTGTAGTGCGGTCGACAAAGTAATCTTTAATTTCAAAAGGACTAATGAGTTACGTACTTTTAATGAACGCTTCAAGCTAAGCGTTTACGGGTTTAGTAATCACACTCATTTAAAGCCTAATTTCTTCAATCTCGAAAGCAAAACAGGAAAAATTTCTCAACCCTGTTAGAAACTTTTAAACCCTCTCGTTTGACAACAATTTTTCTCGAAATTACCTTCATTTAGTAATAGCTTGTTCTATTTAATGATGATAAATCTAACGAAGGCTTGGAATTTGATTGTACTTTCCGATTTATCACATGTTTTTATTTTTTCCGAATATAATTATGTTAACAAACAAAATATTCCGTAACGATTTTGCGAAACAAGCGAGGCAATTAATTGGTGTACAAACAACGAAATTGTTCGTGGTGGTTCTGAATAATTCATTAAATTTGCATTTTGATTCAGTCAATCTGTCAAAGATAAACATAATACAAACTGCAAATTTGTAGCACGACACGAATGACACGCTTTTATTGAGGACAATGTCAGCTTGATTGAACGATTAGAGCTCATGAAGTCCATCGGTTATGTTGGGGGCTCTCCTTGTTACTGACATCGATTCATATAATAATACACTATTTATATTGTTATTTTTATCTTTAAAAAATGCCAAAAATTTCAATGTGTAACAATTTTAGCTTCAAGTTCAATTCAGACTTTGAAAAATTCTTTAACAGGATGTCTACTAAATTTTGCCCACGAAATTCCAGGACAATTCCCGCATTTTTCCCACTTATAAATATAAGGTCCTTCTTACAATAGAAGCGGGTTAAAAGTGGGGTGAATGAGAGAAATGGCTTGCGACATGCGTAATCTCCCAAATTGCAATTTCACAATTTATTTAAAATATAGATTTTTTAATTTTTTAATAATTTTTGAGAATTTTACTTTTAAGTAAGAAAAAAGTAGCGCAAGTAGCTCAAAGGGACAATGAAAAATGCCCGGATTACTGTTTTATTTATCCAAAGCAGTGATGGACAAGTGACTTTTTAAAAGCAACTAATTATCGTTACCCTTATATAATGGAAAAAGAACCTGGTCACTTTTTATTCTCAAATAACTTTTTAGTGACTTTTGAAATAAAAAGATCAATTTCATCACTTCTTTCAATAAATGAGAACAACAAGCACATGAATTTCTGAATTTTTATACTCTTTCCAATTATTTTGAAGTCCTTTGCATTTTTTGGAATTCACCCTTAATTCCTTGAAATTCTCTTGAAATTCGCTTAAATGAATGGATGTTTTTTGGATTTTCAATTTTTTTAACACGCCCTAAAGACTTTCAAATTCACCTAGAATTTTCATAAATTGTATTAGATTTTTATATAATAATTCTATTTACTCTCATTTATCTGAAATCAATGACATTTTTTTGGATTACAATTTTTTTTCTATTTACACAAGATATTTTTTATTTATCTAGATTTTTTATGTATTTTATCTAATTATCTTAAATTCCCGTAAATTCTTTTGAATTCACTTCAATTTTACTGAATTCTTATTATGTTATCTTGAAATCTTTTAAATTCTTTTAAATTATCCTAATTTTTTATTTACCCTTATTTTTTTAATTCTTGCAAATTAACTCGATTCCACTCAATTAACTAAATTAGTTTTTTAAATATTTTTGAATTGTTCACCATTCACTTGCATTTATATGAAATCCACCGAATTCTTTCAAGTTCCATTAAATTTCTCTAAATTCACTCGGATTTCATTTAAGGGGCCATGCCATCTCACATGCGGCAAGCCTCTCTGCGGCATGTCACAACTGTGGCATCTCTATCTAGCGGCATCTCTCCCGCCATCTCCCGCGCGGCATTTCTTACAGTGAAATTGACATTTTTTCGGCATCTCTCATCGCGCCCCTGTGATTGGCCAAGGAAATAATGTTGGTCAAACCCCTACCCCTTTTCTAACGTCTCGTGGGGGGGGGGGGCAAGGTACCCCTGTGACTGGCCACAGAAATAATATTGGTCGAATCTCTTTTCACTAGTGAGAGATGCCGCTAGGTAGAGATGCCGCAGTTGTGACATGCCGCAGAGAGACTTGCCGCATGTGAGATGATAGGAACCCTCATTTAATTCATTGGCTTTTTCTGGTTTTTTAATTTATCCTAAATTCGTTCAAATTCACTTGAAATGTTTATGAATTTCATGGAATTCTTTTGTATTCCTCTAAATTCTTTTGAATTCCCTTGCATTCTTATGAATTTCTTTGAATTTTTTTATGCACCCTAAAGACTTTTGAATTCACCTTGAACTCTTATGGATTTTATCTTAGGCTTATTCACTAATACTAGTTACTCCCATTTATCTGAATTCAATTGGCCAACGGCCATACCACGCTGGAAGCACCAGTTCCCATTAGATCACTGAAGTTAAGCAGTGTTGGGCGCGGTTACTACTTGGATGGGTGACCGTCTGATACTACTGCGTTGCTGTTGGCGGTCGTGGGTGTAGTGAGCCCATTTTACTACAAATCCACCTAAAAAACACTTCCCGAATCGGGTAGTGTCACGCTTACCCCTAGAGGCTCGCCGAAAGGGAAATAGCTTAATGAGATACAATTGCATTTTTTTGTATTTCAAAAATATTATTCTAAAGACTTGAATTATTTTTAATGAAATGAAATGAAATCACCATGGATTCTTAGGCATATTATTCAGTTCTTTTAAATTCCCCAGAAATTGTCTCAATTCATTCCAATTTTTTTGATTTTTTAAAAATATTTTCAAATTCTTTTCCATTCACTTTAATGTTTCAAAAAATTGCCTTGAATTTTTATAAATTACGCTGAATTCTTCTCATTTCCCTTAAATTTCTCTAAATTGACTCGAATGATATTTAATCCATTGATTTATCGATTTATTTTTTCAATTCAGCCTGAATGAATTAAAATTCACTTGGAATTCTTATACATTTCATCAAATTCTTTTGAATTCAAAAGAACATTAGTCCATACATAATTTTTCGAACAATTCGTCGTTCAATCTGTCCTTTCTCGGGTTCAAAACGATCCCTGGCGTGATAAAGCATCTTTCGAAAACTAGCCGGCACAATGTCAATATTCAAAATGAAAAAAAGTTGCAAAAGTAATCAAATTAATTGATTGTCATAAAAAACTACTTGTGAACTATATTTTGAAAGTAACTAAAGAAGTAACGATTTATATAGCTACAGTTACTGGAAAAATGTAACTAGTTAGCAACTCGTTACTTATTTTTGGAAGTAAAATCATTCTCACTACCGTTACTAAAAAAAAGTAACTAGTTACAATAACTGGAAGAAGAAACTAGTTGCTTCCCATCACTATTTGATTTTTATTCATTTAATGTAGAAAGGGCCTGACTAAGACTTGTAGCATTTTCAAGATTATTAATTGCAAACCAAAGAAAGGTATTTTAAACTCAATCGAATGCATTCAAGTGAAAAATGGTGCGGCTCTCAAGAAGGCACAGAATTAAATTCTTCAAGTGCGCCACGACCCGATAGTAAATGACGATTGAAAAGCGCACGCTACGCCTCTTAAGGGTGCAGTAAGTCGTGTTAGAACAGAAGTCGCGTTTGAAATACTTCACTCTGGTCCACTCGACTCTAAGCATTAGGTAGGTGGAGTGCTCCACAAACTTTCCTTCTTAAAGGTGATGCTGAGAGGCAACTAAAGCGAGAAGTCTCTTCAAAATCCTCCCTCAGTGCTAATTTTATCCAAAATTTCATGTCACATTTTATTATTAAAGAAATTATCAAAATGTTTCCTCTTTTCATCAAAGTTAAAAGTTACAAGTATAGGAAAAATAATATTTGTAAAATTCGTCCACGAAGTATATTGCCACAGAAGAAAATAACTAGGTCTTAACCTTTGAAGATTAACTAAGGAAAACCTTTTTATAAAAACATTAATTTTTTAGCAACGAACGAGAGTCCAGAAAATTATGGTGCAGCAAGAGCAATTGCTTTTTTTTATTTCTCTATCAAGATTCCCTACACGTGAGACACAAAGTACACCCAATTTTCGATGATTACACTTGCGACAAAAAGTCTACATAATTTAACGAAATTGCTTCCTCCATGATTAAAGTACGTTGATAAGTTTCTGTTTTACTTTTTTCTAACTTTCATATCGCTAATGAGAGAGGGCATCAAAGGAAGCAGAAAACACATAAAATGCTTTAAATAAACTTGTTATAAATGCAATTTACATAAAAGGCATCCGAAATTAAAAGAGATGTTTAAAATTTAAATTTTAGTTTTGAATAAGTTATTAATTTTTTAAATAAAATTGTTAGTTATATTTTTGTATCATTCCTGGTAAAAAAGCAGAAAAGGTCGATCCCCTTCGATTTTTTTTACTCCAATAAAGTCCAATAAAACGATATCATCGACAAAGATCAAAAATAATATTTCCGTTTGTTGGTCCAAACATAAACCCGGCATTCATCTTTCCTCGAAGAAACTAATAATATCTGCCAGAAAATGATAAACAGAAGTTGGCTGAGACTATCTCCCTGAAGAACCCTCTTAGTAATGTTCGTATTGTCATAAAGACTTTTTTATTCTAAGAATCTTTCCGCTGACTTTTAACTTCAATAGTTTGTGCCATAACTTTTCATGCTGTACCGAGACAAATGCTTCTTTAACATCAACAAAGACACCAAAATGTGGTCTTTTTTTTGTTGAAAATTTACATTAATTATAGCAGATAGAATGAATATTTGGTCAATGCAACCTTGCCCAGACAAAAAAAAACCGCTTGTTCCACTGGGATAATGTAACATGTCTCAGCCCACTTTCCTAGTCTCTTTGCATACAGCGTAGTAAATATTTCGGTGGTCGTGTTAACAATGCAATACCTCTAGAGTTTAATGGATCGGTGCAATTCGCCTTTTTGTATAGCATGTGCATTATGCATGTCTATCAGAGAAAGACCTTTTCGAACGTAAAAAAGCTCGATATCTTGAAAGAGGTGAGAGAGCTACACATTTTCGGACAGCTGCCTGTTCGCCGTGAAAAAATATATAAAATATGTGAGTTTAAATATATAATAGAAGGGAATCGACCTTTTCTGCAGTTTTACCTTATTCCCTCTTGTAATAAATAAAAATAAGGAATCTCTCTCGAAAATATTCCCTTCTGCGTGAAATTTAAAAAAATCATTTTCCTTGCACATATTAACCTAATTCTGCTCGGTGGGTCCCTGTCACCACTACGTAGCGCGTCCTCAGGTTGCGGATAGAGGAACGGCCCGTAAGGCTGAACAGCCCCTCAGGTTAACTGCGAATACAAGAATAAGCAGTCGCGGACAGCCGATAGGAACCAGTCGTGGGTATGGTGAGCCCACACTGGTAAAAAATAGGTTCACGACAACCATGGCTTGAAGGGACCCACCCATTCGCGCTGATACGCAATGGGTGGGTTCTGGCAAGCCAAGGTGCAGCGTGTACCCACCTAGAAACACTACCCGAACCAAAACTAAAAATCTTGTAAGGGAAAAATCCTGCTGCCTCATTGGACACTGCAGCGATGACACTGCCCGCAAGGGATGTGTGGAATGATTCGCCTGTA
>CAKNWT010102360.1:510-11746 GCA_932066315.1 Andricus coriarius | reverse complement strand
GCAAAAACTGTGAATAACTCAGTTTATATTGCGCTGCAGCAAAAACACTTTTGGAGTTTTGAAATTAAAAGCGTAGTCCGTGATTATTTTTTTCTTTTCGGTACTTTGCCAAAAATGAAGATTTGCATCTTTGACTCGCTAAAATATCTTTTTCTGTATATTTTGATTGACTATATCATATTTTCGCTGTAATACTATTACTAAATTTTTCTTAAAATCGCTTGTTCCTGGAGCGAAAGAGAAAAAAGTGCAGTTAAAGAAATAATTGATCGGAACACCGATAATGATTACTGTTGAACCTGAAATGGCACATTTTTCACAGGGGTGGTATTAGTTGGAAAAAGAATAGTCGTCAGCCGGATCGATATCGTTAGGTAGTTTGGCCCGATTTGGCACGCAGGTTCGTATTGGTCGCGTCGGAAAGAATCTCCGTTAAAAAGGATCTCGATCTCCCCGCCGCGACCGCTTCGCCCCTACAGGTACTTGCAGGGGGTGCGATTACCATTTTATCGAGGTTGATTTGCGAGCACTTTGCACGAACCCTGTTACGGGATGGGGTTGCGACCAAGTGGAGCACTTACCACCGTCCTCGTCCCTACCATCGTCGTCACTCTTTCAAGGGGTCCGTCGACGTCGACAACCCGTTGCCGTTGCTGTGCTGCTGGCCCAGCAATGAGTGCACTGCTTTGTCGAGTAGCATAAAGTAGAACGTAGCAAGCAGAAAGACGAGTCAACGTGCATTGCATGCAAGAAATATTTGCCTACAAATGCTATGTAAAAAACGCTTATTTTACTTCCAATATGAATCTGAAACTGGTACTTGCGAGTTGGAACAAGAAATAAATCTAAATTAGTACAAAATTACTAATGGAATCGTACTAGGTCGTTTCCAAGTAGCTTTAGTAAGCATTTCTGCTAAGAATGAGTAATTTTCTACTAATTCGTAGCGTAATTCTACTTATATTATGAAGCTTAGTTTGTTCCAATGCGATTTTGATCTAAATATGAATTAGTATAACTGCAGCACATCAAGTATCACAAAAAACTGTAACAAAATTGTAACACAAAAAGCTGTAAACGGCTTCGCACTATTTCAATTAGAGGTTTTCTCCTGATCCAGATTCAGAAAGAAGAGATCTAATGGCAAACCTTCCCACACAGAAAAAGCTTGACTTATTTCGAGTCGAATATTTGGCTTTATGTGAGGTGCAGCAAAATCTAGTCAAAAAGTTTTTAAATTGAGATTATGAAAAAAGTCTGAAATTAGGTTTGATTATTGCCGTTATTTAAGGCTGAAATCTGACTTAATTTGAGACCTTTGATTGAGAGAATGAACCAACTGTCAATAACAGTTGTGAGCTAATGTCATAATATAAAGTGTTGTGCATTTTTATCTTAAAATAAAGCTTAAGACGTAAAATAAAATCACCTGCAAGTTAGAAGTGAATTTTAATTTTTCCTCTGAAGCTGAGGTTACACTTTACTTGAAACGTGAAAATATGATTATGAACTTTTACATTAAAAACAATGGACAATTCGATAAAAATTTTACAATCAACAGCAATTGTCTGAATTAAAACTTTACAGATAATTTAGGACTTTAAGTAAGATCTTGATAACATGAGACGCAGCAAAAATAAGGCCAGCTTCTTTCCGCGCATCGATTCGTTAGAATTTATTGAAATTTTTAATTCTCGATTCGAGCGCAATTCTTCAATTTTAAATTAATATCGATCAAACCTACAGAATTCTGTCCACAATTATTTTTTTGAAATTGTCCACATTTATTACCAAAATTTGGTTGGTTTAAAAATCAGTATAATTTAGTTTATGATATGGTCGTTTCATCGTAATTTGAAAATTATCATTTTTTTATATAAATGCAAATCGAACTCTTTGGTATGTGCAAAGTTTGATCAAAATCTATTAATTCGTTAGAATTTATTGAAATATCAATAAGATATTTTTGGATTTTTATAGTGGAATACTTATTTTTGTTGTTATTTACAATATTTCTAGCTTGATCAAAAATTATTTTTTTACCACTTGCAATGCAGTATACTATTATTAAATATTGTTTGGCCGTGTCTACTGTCTAGGTTCACCGAAATGCTGCGAAGCTAGAACAAATATTTTCAGTGACTCCAGGAAACCTGAAAAACGCCGCTGGGGTCAGCGAATTTCGGTAACCGTAGACCGCGCTGGCCCTTTAAAAATCATGCAAGATTAACCCCATTCTCGCAACCCTACTAAACGAAAGAAACATATGATTGAAGTTTGCTTATAAAATTAAATTGCTCTATTTTTTATTTTCAAACCACAAAGGAATGATTCGAATTTATGTACTAACTTTAGCCCTATTACTCTTTTCCTTTAGTGTGACTAAATCGTCTTTTAATATTAGAAACAATATATAAATTTAAATATTATGCTAGCAATTAAAAATAATATTCGTAATTCTAAACAAAAATGTTGTAAGTTTACAGTATTTACATTGAAAGCAATAGTTTAAACGCATTTTGTAATCTGCTGCATGCGCTACTTTCTTACATCTTATTAGTATTCAAAAACGATTTTTGTAAAAAGAATTAAATGTTATGTGTGGTATTTAAGGGTTAAACTTGATTGCCTAAATTTACATAAATTAAGACGAAATCATTGAGCCCATATAAAGTTAATTTTGGACAATGGCCACGCGGGCGCAATCCTTTCTTGTCCCGGTCAGGGTGATTGCAACAAAAGGGCTAGTTTCTGAAGGTTGAAGATGATTGCAAAAATGTTTACAAATCAAGAAGTTAAAAATAAGTCTATCTAAGGAGAATTTGGATGATGGTCGGGCTGGCGAAATATTTCGGTGGTCCGGTAGGGATGTTTATCGCATATGGGCTGGTTTGATTGGTTGAAGTTGGTTGCACTTTCCACATATTAAGATGAAGAAAATGAGGTTTCGTGTAGATGATGGTCAGGCTGGCGAAATATGTCGCTCGTTCGGTCAGAGTGATGGTCCTATATGCGGTGATTTGAAAGCGTCGAAGGTGGTTGCACAAATTTTCACAAGTTGAGATGTGAAAATTAAACCAATGTAAAATTGATTTTGGGGTATGGGTGGCCTGGTGAAATATTGTGATGGCCCTGTCAGGGTGATTTCTATATAGGGGATAATTTTTAAGGTTTGAGATTGGTTGTATAAATTTGCACAAATTAAGAAGAAAAAATTGAGACCATAGAAAATTGATTTTGGACTATGGCCGGGCTGGCGAAATATTGCGCTGGCCTTGTCAGGGAATTTTTTATATAGAGGGTGCTTCTTAATGTTTGAAGTTCGTTGCTTAAATTTGCAAAAGTTAAGACTAAAATATTGAGCCCATATGAAGTTTTCCTATAAAACTAAATTGCTCTGTTTTCATTTTTTTAAATAATACTGGATCAATTTGAGTTCATAGACTAACTTTAGCCCCGTTGCTTTTTTCCTTGAGTGAGTTTGGGAATGTGGTTAACCTTACATGCTGTTCGTTTGAGTAGAAATAATAGTAAGTACAAAATTATTAAGTGTAAATAAAAATTTTGTATTTTTGAAGTATTTCCATTAAAATCATTATTTTAAAAACTTTTGTAATGTGATTCATGTGAATGTTCAAGTTGAAAATCTGATCTTAAGAGTTAAGACGCTCAGAGTTGGGAGTGTTCCATTTGTGCACGTGCACTGTTGGAACACACCCATCTATTCAAGTCTAAATTTCAACTTGCAAAGTTAGGAGTCTCCCATCTTTGCACATGCACGGATGGGACAGTCCGAACTGTGCACGTCGCAATTTACCCGTTCACAGATGGGTCAGTGAGGACACAAACTTGTACAGATGAATGCGTAAAGTTATACCACTGACCCTCAACGAGCAGTTGGACAGTTGGGTAAGTGAAGGATGCGTAGAAAAAGGGATACATTTAGGATCAATCTACAGTAGTATAGGGCATTTTTATCCAGACAAAAATCTTGAAATGGCCGCACCGCTACCTTTTAATGTTCGGGAAATTATTAAATTTAATTAAATTTAAGCAACTGATGAAAAATAAGCAAGTATATTGATATCAAAATTCCATACTATAATTTTTCGTTCTTGAATTGAGGCTTTGAATTTAAAATTACTATGCACTAATTTTTAATGTATAACATTAATTATTTAATTAAAATAAGAAATATATACTTTTCTTGGGATTTTCAGTTGCTCGAAGTGAAAAATGTTATTACCTACAATTAAAGTTGGGTAGTTTTAAATTCTGCTGATAAAAATTAGCTTCCTAAGTCCCCCGGCGCGTATTAATGTTCCGCATGCGGTATATGTGGCGGCTGACTCCAACGGCAATCAACTAATAAAAAAAGTATGCTATGTAGAAAATAAAAATACACAAAAACTCCAACATAAGGCCGACTGATTTAGTTCTTCCTGGAACTGCTGGCCCACGCAGTTTCTCAGCACCTTATATTGGAGTTCTTGTGTATTTCCTCTAATGAAATGCCATTATATTGAGCAATATGCAACATTTATCAAATTTCTTACAAATATCTTAGCTTATTTGAGCTGGGATCATGAAATTATGGGCGGCTGTAGTTCGAAATAATGCCCATTATTGCCCGTAAAGTCGTATAAGTACTCAGTTTTAATTTAACCTAAATAGCTTGACGTGAGTAAATAATGTCCAACCCTTTTGTTAGTTTAAACTAGGACAAAACAGTTTTTGATTGAACATTTAAGATGAGTAACCTTAAAGTCACTGGGTACCTGTGTGACTACACGTGTACGTACAAGGTACAAACGTGATCATTCCTTGAACATCATTCACAATTCAGAAGTAAAAAACCTTCTTGCCACAAATTGGATAAGTTTAATTTAAGACAAAAGTATGTAGTAAAATAAACTGTACCTGACACCTGTCAAAAAGTTTTAAGAGGTGTTATTGTTCGAAGTTTATTGTAAAAACGACTGTTCGAATTTTTTTAAACTTACCCTATTTCGTAGTCTGCTAAATGCAAGACTTTTTTCTTCGATTGCAACTCAGGTCCAAGGATAATTAATTTTTCCAGACATTGTGATGATAATTTTGAAGATTTGGAACACTTATATTCATACAGGATAACATGAAATATATGCGATGCACTTTGAGATTATTAAAATTTGGAATTGAATTACTGGGTCAACATAGAGTTATTCAACAATGCTTTTTCTGTTAATTCAGCTATATATTACTATTAATAAAAATTATTTTGCCTTGTTTACATACAAAAATATTCTAGTTGGAGCAAGTTTTTCTCTAAGTATGCACCTCTTCATTCTAACTAGGGTAACAAAGTTGGTGCCGGCCCTAACTAGGCAAAACAGTTGATTTCTTGTATTCGGGTACAAGACATTTTTTTGGTGTAGAGAATCCCAAAAAATACTGGGCCTGATGCAGAAAAAACTGAATACATTTTTATTTTTCTGCAATCCTGAAAGAAGCAACCACCTTCGAGAAAAACCCTTATTAATGGTGGGGCGCGTCCCAAAACCAAAATATTGGTACAAATGTACCAATATATTATTGTACAAATGCACAATGTAAAATAATAATTAAATAAGGAATTTCAACCATCAATGATCTACAACGACACAGTTGGCAACTGTTGCCTACACTTGTTTAGCATGGGAACGACTTCAGACGTTGACTGCCCAAAACTTCCACCTCGTATTAAATAATTTTTACATCAATATGTTCCGTTTTTGGTATACTTTAATCTAGATTTGCACCATTTTTCCTTCATTCATATTTCCGTTACTGTATCACTTGTAAACATGCTTGCGCGCTGAGCGCCGAGTCTAGCCGCGACCAGACCAACAGGCACCTAACTACCACCCGCGTTACCCGCTGAATGTTTTTGATTATAATTTCATTTAATTTTTGCAGTCAGATTCAATCGACATTCACTTTTTAACCCGAAATGATCTTCAATTCAGTTTATTTTCTTTCTGTGAGCTTTCTTTTTGTTTCACTGTTTTTTGGCATTTCAGAAACATTTAATCAGTTAGACCAAATAGAATTATGAAATGGTGATGATGATGAAAAATTTAATTTTAAAAAAGAATAAATAGCAAAACAGATTAAATTTCACGCCGAATGCGAAATAATATGTGACAGGCAAGGGGGCATACGCAGAAAGCGCCCCAAAAAATAATTTTCTAACCGAATTGCAAAATTATATGTGAGAGGCAAGGGTACTAATGCAGGAAGTACGCCAAAAAATCATTTTCTAACTTAACTTATTAATTAAGAGCTTCTTCATTGTTTCATTGAAAAAAAAATTTGTAATTTAAATTTAGAAAATAGATTTATAGGGTCCATGAATATTACAGTACGGCCCTGAAAATTAAAAAAAGGAAATTGCCATCAATTACACGCTGACACGAATATTATGAATGTTATATTGTACATTTTAATGGGTTTTCACAATTTTGGCCAAATTTTGATCCGCTGATAATAAAAAGGGGGAACATCTCATAGTAGAGTAAAACGCACCTATAGAAAAGTGCCTGAAAAAATGGGATATAATTTCACGTCTTTAAAAAGCAGTAATAGAACATTGACAGTAAAAAGTAGACAACGGTACTACTTGGGCCGTAAGAAACAGGAATAGAAAAACTCGGCCGTAAAAAGGGGGCCCCATTATTATTCCCGGAGCGTGTACACTTTTTACTGCCGAATTTTTTCTAGTCCCGTTTCTTACGGCCCAAGTACCGTTGTCTACTTTTTACTGCCAATGTTCTATTACTGCTTTTTACAGACGTGAAATTATATCCAGTTTGTTTAGGAACTTTCCTATCGCTGCGTTTTAGTCGCACCTACGAAATATTTCCACTTTTTGTTATCAGCGGCGCATATGTCTAAAACGAAAATTTTTCTATATTCTGTTGAATTCCATTGTATAAAATGTACGTTTCATTAATTAATGTACCTAGGTCCGGCACTTCTATTCTAGGTTAAAAGTTTTTCCATTAAACATTTGATTATATCTCGTGTTGTTTTTCTAACAATTAAAATTTTTAATTTTTCATGTAATTTTTCGCGATTAAAACAAAAACTGTGTATCTTATCAAAAAATAGTGTTAACCGAATTTGTAGATATTTTTCTGGTGAATAATTTTTATTGGTAACATTTTTTATTTATTTTGCATAGTTTTACCGAAGAATGTAATGTTTAATTTTGAAGGTCTATTTTCACGATTTTCATAAAAACTATGCATCTTATTAAATAATGATCTAAAAAATATTTGTAGATCTTTTTCAGCTGAACAATTGTGTCCATAAATGTTTAATCGCATCTTGCATAGTTGAGCTGCAAATTAGAATTTGTTATATTATTTTTCACGATTAAAATGAAAACTATTCGTCTTATCAAAAAATATTTTTCACAAAATTTATAGATCTTCTTTTGATGAACAATTTTTTTAATTAATCTTTTTTCATATCTCATACAGTTTTGCTGGAAAATTAAAATTTTCATTTTTTAAAAAGCATTTTCGATGGAACTGTTTGTCAAAAATCGCAGGTTAACGAACTCGTTCTTTCTTTTTGAGCCTAAAAATAGTGTGTCGAAAGAAAATCCAATAGGTCAATTCATCTAAAAGGTATCGCGTTTACAAACAACGATGAAAGAGAGACTCCAAAGTAAAATCCATTTTTTTCAAGTAGTGAGTCCGAAAACATCGACATTTGTAAAAATCCGCGAAAGTCAATTATAAAACCAATACCTCCTACAGATATGAGGTAGATCAAAACAATTTTCATTTGAATGAAAAGCATGAAAAAAGAAAATGTCAAATTCGATTCTCCATGCTGAAAATTAATTTTTTGCTCTCACAAAATAAATAATGATACTATCATTAAATGAGAGTATCATTGACAAAATGACATAGTAAAGAAAAGTTATCTACGAACAATAAACACCAAACAGTAAATAATACGTAACAATGATAAGTTGGGGAAATTGGGGAATTGTGAGACAGACTTTTATTAGGCTCCATAACTTCAACAAAAATAAAAATATTTGCAAATTTTTAAAATAAATTTGTTACGGGTAGAAAAATCTTACTTCTCGTTAAAGCGGTTTTTCGGAATTGCTATCTGCCGGAAAAAAATGTAAGTTATTTTCATTAAAAAAAGCAAAAAAAACAAGAAAAAAACAAACAAAAGAAAAAACAAACAAAAAACAACAACAAAACACAACAACAAAACAAAACAAAAACAACAAAAAAAAACAAACAAAAAACAAACACTGTCTCACAATTCCCCAAACGCTTTGATTTAGAAGATGGGAAATAATGGTTCACTCATTGAATGCTCAAGCAAAATTCCTTCTTGGAGTCGAAATATCAATGTCACACGATAATTATAAGCATATTTACCTGCGCTGATTCTTCGAAAAATGTTGTAAGAATAATACAAACTCGAATGCTCTAAATAAATATTTTTACATTTTTTCCCAAGTGGTGTTCGCACAGAGCTAACAAGTGCGTGTACACACACCAAGTACTACTAGAAAAATTAGCTTGGGTTATGACAAGAAGATGACCGCCATGTGTATTCGTAACTGTTCAAATGTGGTGAAAAGTTGACTTGTCTAAGAATTCCCCATGTCTCACAATTCCCGAATTTCCCCTAATAAATATAAAACAATTAATAAATATTAAAAAGCGCAGGCGAAGTCGCCTTTTCACAGAGAAAAACTGGGGTTTCGATTAGAACCGATTTTTGGTTCAAAACGGAACCTCTCTTGCTGAAAAGGAACCCCAAATTCTAAATTTTTAAAGGAACCCAAATTATGAGTTCTAATAGAGACTTTCTGTACAGAACTAATGTTATGCCTGGATTCAATCGGAAGATTTTTCAAGCAAATGATGCACATTTTACATTATAATACAGATTAAATAATATTGCACTGGGAAAAATTCTATAAAGAAAGTAAAATTATAGACATTAGTCATTATTGAAAGGAAGATAATGAGATGTGACAGCTTTTAAGGTTATGTTGAAAATCCGCAACGTTTTCGAATGCACATGTAGCGAAAATCGGGGGTCTATTTAAAACTATGTAATATACACTTACAATATTACGTTAATAATAAATTAGTGCAAAAAGGTAGGTATTTCTATGACTGAATTTAATCTGTTTTCAACCAAATAAAAAACTTGTATTAATATGTATGTGTATGAATATTCATAGTATTTATTGATTTCAAATAGGCCCGCGCTGTTCAGTATCTACGCAGTTGAAAACGTCTGCGGTACTGGTACTTACGTTAACAAGAATCCCATTGGAGTCTCATTTCTCATTTCTAAAGGATGACAACTCAAGCTTTAGACGCAACATTACCGAACCCCAAGTTTCTTCTGTGTTGCATCCCCTCAGAGTTCTTTGCAATTTCACCCCGATTTTTTTCAAAGTCTTATTTTGTTATAACTATGATGAAACCAGTCTAAATTCAAGAAATTATTAATAAACTCGATATGTAATCGAATCGCCACTAATATATCTGTATGTACTGAGATATTTAGAAGATAACTTTTAGTTAAAATGGCTAGGACAGTCCCCTGATTCTGAATATCAAGGCTAACTTTGCGAAAATACCGACGTTTAACATTGAAATAATTTTGTTCATGCACATACATTATTTATTAATAAAAATTATCTTAAATTGTGAAAATTGCAGAAATTTTCTTTTTAAGGACTCATAGTGAAACGATTCTTGCTTTTATCGCTTGTGAAATAACCTCTCGTCTGAATAGCATCTCATACCTTATGCATAAGGGATGTTTCAACTTACTTGACTACATCAAGTATAAAAGAATCTACAAGAGAGAACATAAAACATTTGACGTGTGCTGCATTTACAAAAACTAAAGGATACACCTGCTCATTCGGTAGCTACGGTAAATATTTTCGAGAAATTCGTTAGGTAAATCGTAAAAAAATGACAACAATACGGGGGTTGCCTTTTATATTTTGAGCCTAATAATGAAAAGACAATAATTGATCATCGAAAATGGCTTTATTGTTTTTCAAAGTATTCTACCTGAAACTCAACACACTTTTGCATGCGCTTGAACCAATTTTCGAAACATTTTTTCCACTCCGATTGAGGCACCTCCGAAACATGCATTTTGAACGCATCAACCGCTTCTTCAGGCGTCGAAAAACGTTGACCTCGTAATTTATTTTTTATGTATGGGAATAAAAAAAGTCATTAGGTGCTAAGTCGGGGCTGTAGGCTGGATGACCCATCAATTCGACGTTTTCAGCCCTCAAAAAGACCCTTGTTGCAGCGGATGTGTGAGAGCTCGCATTGTCGTGGTGGAGGATGATTTGTCTTCGGCGGCTGATTTCCCTAATTTTTTCAAAGATCTCCGGTAAACAAATGGTTGTATACCATTCCGAATTGACCGTCCGACGTTGCTCCAACGGCACAGTTCCTACGTGGCCGGTTTTTTCAAAAAAACAGGCAACCATTTGCTTCGAAGTGCTTCGTGCGCGAACAACTTTTGCTGGATTTAGCTCATCTTGGAAGATCCACACAGTCGACTGCTATTTAGTTTCAGGCTCATAAGCATAAATCCATGTTTCGTCACCTGTTACGATTTCATAGACCTGCTTTGAATCACCGCCATCGAATTTTTTTATCATTTGTCTTGACCAATCCACACGAGCCTTTTTTTGAGTGATTGTCAAGTTATGTGGGATCCACCGGCAACACATTTTTTTGACGGCCAAATGTTGATATAAAATTGCTTGCACACTGGTCCCACTAATGCCCAAGGATGCCTGAATCTTACGATAAGTCACATGACGATCTTGCATTATTAGTTCACGCACAGCGTCAATTTTTTCTGGGACAACGACTGATTTTGGGCGACCTTCACGACTTTCGTCCTGAGCGAACTGCGGCCACGATTAAATTCGTTGTACCAGCGTTTCACAGTGGCCAAGGATGGAGCTTCATCGCCAAAAGTCGAAGTGTGTTGATCGATGCACTCTTGTCTTGACAATCCACGTCGAAAATCGTAAAAAATCATCGCACAAAAATGTTCACGATTCAATTCCATTTTTTCGCTGATACAATATTTTCAAGTCACTGAAAACAATACAGGTTATGCTCAAGTGACAAAACGTTCTGAAGAAGATTATGGTTAAAAAGGTCAAACTTTCAATTGG
>CAKNWT010102356.1:1032-15386 GCA_932066315.1 Andricus coriarius | reverse complement strand
TTTGGCTTAAAATGTTAATTTTCATTTGTTTTTTGGAATTTTGTAAATGCTATAACTTCGGTAATTTTTTTTTCTATCAAAAAAAGTCATTAGAATATTTTGTTCGCGTTTTTGAGTACTATTAATATCCGTCTATAGCATTTTTAAATATTGAAAAAAAGTGTTCTCAAAAGTTTTCAAAATGTGCTCACATTTTGAATTTGAATCCAAAATGGCTGGCTAATGAACTTGACCTTTATTTTAGGACACTTAAAGAGTATACCAAAGCCCAATCCAATCTGACATTTCTTTCGAAAATTATCGTGCTAACAAGCTAAAAATCTACATACCCACATACAGACATACAGACAGACACATTCGTAAAAACCTGTTTTTTGGGTTCAGGGGGTCTCAAAACGTGGACATTTGACAAAAACTGGGGGGGTCAAATTTTACACAAATCTAATACCTTCTCTGATGAGAATGTAAAAAGGTAGCGCCTATAAGTCCGCACAGTTCCTACGTTTACTTCCAGCTATACGGCCGGGTTAAACATACGTCTCGGGAGGGCGGAATAGGGCCCCTGTGACTGCGATGATGGCACCCCTGTGACTGGTCACAGAAATAATGTTGGTTAAACCCCTACCCCTTTCCAATGTCTCGTGGTGGGGAGGCACCCCTGTGACTGGTCACAGAAATAAAGTTTGTTAAACCCCTACCCCTTTCCAACGTCTCGTGGGGAGCGGGAAGGCGCTCCTATGAATAGTCACAGATATAATATTGGTTAAAACCCTACCCCTTTCCAACGTCAAACATTAAAACATTCAAACAAATTTTCAAACAAAAAATTTCAAACTTTCTTTCGACAGTCAACAAATTTAAATTGATGAAAAATTCGGCTTTGAATTTTCTTTCCAAGTGTCTAAAGTTACGCGACGAGTGGCAAAGATATTATGTCCGGACATAAGCCACGCCCCCTTCCCTTTTACAACTCCCCCTCTCCCTCACAAATCCGTACGTTTAGACTCGATCGTGTTATAAAGATACATAAGCGTAAGGACAGTCCGTACTTTTAGCCCATCCGAGCTAAAAATAGTGACAGTCCGTCACTTTAGATTCGGCCTATAAAAAATGCAAAATTAAAAATGACGGACTGTTTTACAAAACAATAATTAACAAATAAAAATTTTGCTATTAAAAGTGTTTTAGATCGCTGATGATGGGTTTTGTAATAAAAGTGTTAAATTCAAAATGGCGGAACCGACAAATCGGATCATTGTACAAAAAAATCGTAGAAATCATAAAACCCTGTTATAAAGATAAAGTTTCTCGATTGCTTTTACCAAAGATTTTGTCAACATTATAGAATTCAAAATAGCGTACCAAATATGGTGGTCTTTACATTAGTAAAAATGTTTATATTCGATTAAAAGTAGTTTTTAAGCGATATTATGTTTTTTATTCTTAATATGTATAGAACTAAATATTGAAAATGCGTACAAACTGGAATAAAGTAAAAAAGTATTTAGCAAATGTTAAAAACACTGAAATTTACACATCTTTGGATTCAAATGCAAATCTTCCTCATTAGTACTGCTCAAGTACCACCTATAATTAATTGATAAAATTTTCAATTTAAACATAGTAGACTGACCCTTAATTAAATCCAAATTATTCATTGACAAACATTGTTACGCGAAAAAGTTCCGTTATAAATTATGTCCTTTCTGAATTATTAGCAGTGAATTTCTTAAAAAACGACATCCATTTGTTGACAAGTAATCAAGTTGTGAATTAGTTTAGTTTAATTGAATTAAAATATTAATATTAATTATATGAGTATATTCTAAAGGTTATAGATTTGCCTGCATTCTTAGGTAAAGAGAATTATTAAAGTGATTTAATTACTTATTAAAATAATTATTCCTTAATTGAGTGTAAGTAATTCACATAAGCAGCATATCAAATCTACAGTTTTCATAGTGAAAATGTAATTTTTCCGTATAAAATGAATATTATTATAATAAAGGTTAGTGCCATGAATAAGTTATCTTATCTGATTTTATTTTTTCATTTTTTAAAATATAATTGAGTAAGTTTTTTTAAATTCATTTGAAGGTTAATTGGATGGCATTTCAAAATAACTAGATGATAAGGAAAAAAATTCATTTTTTAAATATTTATGTTTCGCCTTTGGTAATTTTAAACACTCTGGCTATTTTTGGAAATGTGTAAAAAGATATTTGGGTTTGATACTTAGAAAATATTTTGGTCGTGACGGGCTAGCCAGCACCCGATTAGATCCCCAAAAGACCTTGTAGATTAGACGGACTAGACAATGCCCTAACTGAACGCAAGCCTGTCTCGATAATTTTCTTCCCAGGTGGAGATAAAAAACCTGCAAATATGTCATTATTATTGGGTCGTCTTTATTTACCTAAAAATCGTGTTCGAAAGATATTCTAGTTTTGTTTAAATATTGCTTAAAGGATGATTTGTAATTTGAAATTTTATAAATGTGTGGTTTTTTTATTATTTCTTTTTCTGTTTGAAAAATATAATAATCTGAATAGATTGGTTAAGAATCAACCACAAATAAAAATATAATTTATTTTACAGGAAAAATGTTCTTTTACTACAAATTTTAACTTTTAATTCTTTCATTATTTCTTTTGGCGAGTTCTACACCTGCAATTCATGAAAAATATAAAGCCTCTATGACTTTTTTCATGAATAATGATTCATTGAAACTTTTCCAGGGTGTATTGGAGAACATGTATAAAAATCCCAGGGGATCTGTAGTGTGGTGACCATCCCTGGATTGAATCTAGCGAGAAAATTTACGATTCATAAAAGTTATACGCAGGTCAGAAAAGTTGATAATGGATATTCATTCCATTTGTCGAACATAATAGAGAGTTTTATTCGACTAGATAACTTAGTGATTCTTAAAATTTGAAACAAATATCATTACTTGTAACAAATATGAGTTAAAAAAGTTTAGAAACAAATATTTACTTTGTATGTAATTTCTAACTTATCTTTTGAAGAGGAAAATAAACAAATTTTTGGAATTTTATTCTGAAAATTAATATATAGAAGAAAAATTTATGTCGATAAATGAAAGCTCTACAGGGTATACATGACTATTGATTATTTCATATCGGAATTACCTATTCTGTGCTATGAACGACTATAAAGTTCGTGTCATCGCCCTTTACTTACTTTGCTATTTAAGTATTTAAGATTACAATTATGTTTTTAATTTTTATTTTAATAGTAGAATATAGAATAGATCTATAGAGTCAGTTCACGTAGTAGCAACATGCATCTGAAACAGGTGACGATTTCAACCAACGGACACGATTATTTATTCTTGCATCTTTCCCTACACCTGTTAGGCAGGTAGTAACAGAATAACGTCCCATTTCCAAGACCTTCTGCATAGAAAGTGAACACCCGTTTTCCAGCGACTGCATATATATCTTACGAATAATACTAGACAATAGATTTCACTTTTTATTTTGCATGTAGAAAAAAATAGACAACACCTTAGTGAAGTTTATAAATAAAATTCTGGAGCCAACGTTTAAAAATCTGTTTGGGTTATAAACTATTTTTATAAAAAAAAACTTTCAAATTACTGTTGGTATGTATTAGTATTCTTTATCTTTATTATGTATTGATTTTAAGTGTATCATTTTGTTACTATTTGTTTCACAAAGAAAGTTTTGTGGCAACCCTGCATTTTATTTGCGGTATTGCGGGAATTATCTTTTTCGTATAATTGTCAAACATGCAATTACATTTTTGCGACTTCAAATTATATGCAACTGCAGGTACTAATTACTGTAATTATCAGTCTTTAATCCCTCCGCAACTCAAAAAATACTCTTCTATTCCCCACCATAATTATTCGACCATAGGGTAGAGGAAAGGGGTCGAAGAGGAATAGCATAAGAAATGGATTGTGAAAAATTAAATAATCTGGCTTTACTGACGAAACAAATGTATTTAGGTAAAGTAAATGGTAGTGTACCGAGAGGCAGATTGAAGAAAGAATGATGGGAATGTTTGAATGAGACCCTAAGTCGAAAAGATATATAAAGCTATAGAAATACAAGAGCTTGCATGAGAAAATGTATGAATGTAAAGGAAGCTAAAGAGGTATGTGTGAAGCTCTTTGCCTGGGGTGATTGCTAGAGAGATTGAGATAATTCTAAAAAAAGAGATCGAGACAAGAACCGGGTGAATCACGCTTAGCTCGAAAGGGATTTGGCTTAATGGTATAATAATAATAATTTATTGTTATTATATAAATTCTATTCAAATTATCAACCTTTATTCAAATTAAAGCTATTTATGTTTTTTTTACAAAAGAGCTTTAAAGTATTACGTAATATTTTTCCTACTTTTTTGTTTTTCAATAAGCCTCTGTAACTTTTGAGTTAATTTTGACATTTGTCGTTTACATTCGGATTCTGATAGCGTTTATTGTTTTTCTCCGAAATCCACAGAAAACTTTAAAAAAGGGTCAAAGTTAATAAAATGGCGGTGGTTTTTCTGAAAATATTAAAAGCAGATTTTATGAAACAACGCACACTTATATTTATCGTCAATTTTTGTTGAATATGTACTTTAGTAAGTAAGACACCTTGTGAGTTCTATGAGGGCTTTTCACTTCTAAAAATGGCATAAAGCTGCCAGGATTATCTTCCTTAAATAAGCAGAAACTGTAAAAAAATATGGGAAAAAATAAAAAAGTGGGATTTTTCAGAAAGTCTTTTTTAGTTTTTTCTTCAAATTTTGGAAACATAAAAAAATATTTTCTGGAAAAACCCACCTTTTTTATTCTTTCTTATGTTTTTGATAAGTTTCTGCTAATAAACGAAAAGAATCCTATATGAGCTTTATGTGGGCTAAACCATTTTTGTGGCTGGGAGAATTTTTTTTCTTAAAAAATATAGTTTTTGAATTTTTTCCGTAAGCGATGCAAGATATCGCAAAAGAATCAAAAGGTGTTTTTCATAGAACTTTTTTAGATATGCAAAATACTATTTTAACATTTTTTCGTATCTGTCGTTGTTTGTGAGAAAAGTTAGAAAATACGATTTTATGAAAAAAAATTCTGCTGCCCACAAAAGTTATTTAGCCCGCAAAAAACTGACAAGATGTCTTTCTTATAAAAATACAAATTCTAAAAAAAATTAGCAAAAAATATATATACATATATGGGCTTTTTGAGAAAATTGTCTTTTAATATTTTCAGAAAAACCGTCGGCATTGTTTTAAATTTGAACCTTTTTTAAAATTTCCGACAGATTTCGAAAGAAGACGATAAATATTTCGATCAGGTCAAAAGTTGTGAAGGTTTAAAGAAAAAAAATGTTTTTTTTTT
The DNA here is from genome assembly GCA_932066315.1 of Andricus coriarius. Lineage (NCBI taxonomy): Eukaryota > Metazoa > Arthropoda > Insecta > Hymenoptera > Cynipidae > Andricus > Andricus coriarius. The sequence goes on along the minus strand of CAKNWT010102356.1, from coordinate 10,009 downwards.
AACAAAGCACAAAATTCAAATACGCATAACTTCGTAGACAATTTTATTTTTTGCAAATCGGAAAAATACCTATCGTCTATTTTTCTCTAAAAAACAACATATTTCGTCCCCGAGGGATTCTTGTGACTTCCAGTGTAGAACCTGCCTAATTTGAAATATGGCGGTCCTTATAGTTTTTTCAAAAATCTAATCAATCTAACTTCACAAATCAAATGTGTATTGCAAATTCTGAAATTGTTTCATTTGATGGTATCAAATACAAAACTGTACAATTTTTAAGGTTTGAAAGTGAAATCGTGAATATTAAAGCTTTATTTTGAAAAAGGAAAATTTTCGAGGCTTCTAATTTCATATTTTATGAATGCTAATTCTCAAATTTGATTTAAAATAAATGTTGAATTTTGAAAATGTTATCTCTTATTTTTCTACTAATTAAAATTATTCTTTTACAGAATGGACTTCATTCCTACATCTTTGTTTCATTCAATCTGCAAATTATCCGATTTCGGACTCAGAGAAAGTTTTTGGAAATCCTGCTTTTAGAATGTCTGAAGGAAAAGAGTTGATCGACCGGAAAGCCTCCTGATAAGCTTGACTTTTGAAAGTGAAGAGCAGAACCCAGAATCCGGATTAATTTTGTAAGTACCTCCTCTCCAGTTTCTAACAATTATTCATCCTCTCTAAAGCATGCTTAAAATGATGAAATTCAGATGTTTTCATTCTGATTTCAAAATGATACCAAGTTGAAAGAACTAACTCCAGATTACAAATTCGCGATCCTATCAAACCCCCTCCAATTAATTCTTATCCCTATTCCATTTGAAAAGGTATGATTTTCCTCTCACTCAGTCCAAACATTCCCTAGACAAGAAGAAACTCTGGAATGTGGACAAGATCGTTTTAATAGCATTTTAAATGAAACGAAAGCAAGCGTATTCAGTCCGGGAACACATATTAACACGTTCTCACCTGGGGAACGTGTGCGCGTTGCATTCTTCTTCCTCTTGGTGTTTTTAAAGGGCTCACCTACCTCATGCCTGCAAGGGTCTAACTCCAACATAAGGAAGGCTCGCGAGTTAAAATAAAAGAGTCGTAGGGTTCCCCTCGTGAAAAGCTTGATAGCTCATAGCAAGCTCCTGGTGTGCTCGTAAGGCCGGAGGCTCACCTGACCCCGGCGCCTCTTCCCCCCGGGTCATCCCTTGACCCCTCCTCGCAGCCAAGTAAAACCCATACCCCACCCACTCTTCCTCCACCTTTTGCCTCTTCCCCTCGGCACTCGTTCACCGCCACACGGTACTCGTGCACGACCACCACCACTATATCTAACCCTCCCCCTGCAGCAGAATCTGCCCTCTTCCCCGCGTTTCCCGTTTCCACAGCACGAGCCGTCAGTCTATCGGCAACCTGCGTACCAGTCGCGTCGCAGTGTTTACGTAACAGTTATTATTCTTACTTGTCAGTGTTAATTTCGCGTATGATTTGAGTTAGCCGGTCACCTGGTTCCTCAACCCGCTCTGGTTCAACCTTTTCAAGCTTTTCTGTTTGAGCCCAACGACCACCTACTACCCCCAAAAAGTTTTTTAAATACATCACCAACACGAAACGTCTCACGTCGATTGTCGCCCTCGTCGTCGAGGACCTCCCCTTCCCCGTCCCTACCCCTACGACTCAAGACCATTTCACCTGCTGCATGGGCCATCCGGTTAATCACGAATCTCCTCGCAGTCCTCCCAGGAGTGCTGCACTCCAGGCTCACACTCCTTCGCGCCTACCTGGCTCACAGCTCTCTTTTACCCTATCGATTGCTCGAAAATAGACGCGAGGGAGTACCTTTCTCTCCTTCTCAACCGCGTTCGTCCCTAGCGTGACAGGTGCTACCCCTGACTTTTCAGGGCAGAGGAATCGACAACGTGGTGCTGACAACGAGGAACAAGAACACTGTAACATCTAGTGGCAAAAGAGACGAACGCCGGAGAGAAAGAGAACCCACCTGGCAAACAAAAACCAGGAAAACAAAAACCTAGTAAACAAGAGGACATCCAGGTTCTATTTTTAAAGATAATCGAAACAAAAACTAAGAAAATTACGAAAACTAAGCAAACACGGAAACACGTAAGGAAGGTGAGAGATAAGGAAGAGGTGGAGCAGAAGGAAACAAGACGGAAGGCTTATTTGTCCCGAGGGGGAAGAGGTTCTCAGAGTTTCACGTCCTGGAGGCGCCTGTCGTCTTCGCCGGTACAACCATAACGCCGCCCGCTCTAAAACGCCCGAGACGGGACACGGTGGACTCATCGCCGCCACCCGCTCGCAACCTCGCCCCCGGAACCTCGAGCGAACTCGCCTGTATGATGGACGCACCGCTGTCGCAGAGTATGGACTCCGTAAACACGGTGGCCACCGGCGAAGACGAGGTTCGTTATCCTTAGGCTAAGGCTATTATCACGGTGCCAGTCGCCGGTTGCGCTTTCCTTTTCAACCCCTCCATCCCGTACTTGCTACCAATGTACCGATACGATCCCTTTCTCTACCCCACATGCATGTGAGCGCCCTCTCTATAATCTAGATGCACGGACCATGCGCCAAACTTCCTTCCTGTATTCCTTCCTTCCTTCCTGACATGTCGCTTCCTTATGCTTTTTGGAGATAGTATTGGGATTATGGTGAATGCGAAGATTTTAAGCTGGATTGATGTGATTTGATAAACTGCAGATTTCATTAATAGTTATCATTCTTATGTTTGTTCTATGATGATTGTGAAGAAGATTTTGAATTCTTGATCCGTAGTTAGGACCTTATTTTTAATTTAGGGGTTTAATAAAAGGGGTAATGATGTGTAATTCATTGGATGCTAGGGTAAGATGGAGGATCAAACAAATATGTCAAGACCTGATTACAGATCTGTTCTATGTTGAGCATTTTTTACACCGCATTTTCTGTTAGTTTTGTTTGTTGCAGTTCTAAATATAATTTTTATGAATTGAAAGATTATAAATTAAATGGATATAAAATTTTGATCAAGAATCATCATCTTATTTGATGATAATTGTGATGATGTTCAAAGAGTTCATCAAAAGGAATAGTGCTGGGTAATTAATTAGATGATTAGATAATATAAAGGATTCAACAAGAATAGGATCTGACCCTTGTTAGAAATGAATAGCTGATTTTATTTGATGAATCTCCAACTTTCCCACTTTCTTTAAAAAAAACTTGACAACTTGATTCGCTCTTTATAACTTTGATCTTTTGTTTTTTGGGATGAAGCTGGGATTTCTTAAATTTTAGTTAACCAGATTATTTGACAGAATGACTACCTGGATTAGCATGAGTATCTTAGGATTAAATTAAAATATGAGGGTATTGGACAGTATTGTAGAATGTAGATAATTAGTTTAATGGGATAATATTGAGGATTGAACATGAACAAGCATTCGTTTTAGAAGTGATTAGAAAACTGATTGGGAATAGAACGATGACAAGTTTCTAGATGAGATCGAGAACAGTAAGTTCACTTTTCAATCAAGAACCTGCGAATCAATCAATCTTGAGATTTAGCATCAATTTAGAGCCTAGACTTCAGATCTAGAAAATAAATGATAGTAGTCCTTAGAATCTTACTGATCTTCCAGGTTATCTCTTAAAACTGGCAATCTGGGTAGGATTGTTTTTGGTCCAGTTAATAGGAGAGACTTCCCTCTTGAGGAAAATACAGTTTTCATTCATATAACATATTAGCCCCTCAAAGTATATGATTATAATCGGAATATTCGCAAGGTACGTGATTCCGGATATTATATTAGCTTCTTAAGATCAACTTACGACCATTTACATAACAAAGAAACCGAAGTGAGGATTGATTTCGTTCAGGAGTTCAGGGTTCTCGAGAGCGATAAAGCGATTGGCCTTACGAGAGCAAACAATCGAGGTAGTATTCTCCATTCAGAAGCCGATAGGATTCTCTAGTTCTAATTCCAGGTTTATTCCGTTTCAATGAAAGACGAATCATCCTTGTTATAACTTATCTCCATTGATGTATTGATCTTTGAAAAATACTTATTTTGTTTTAACTAATTGAGTTAGTTTGAGTGTTTATAGTTTAGATTTATAAGGAAGTCGTTTTAGGGTTTTATGTTTATAGAGACAGCAATTTTCAAACGGTAGCTTTTATGTGTTTTATTATGAAAGGCTTAAAGTATCCGGCTAGGAAGAATCGTAGATGTCCAGGACATCGTGGAGGCCGAGTAGTGCACCTGTCTTGAACATATGATGCGGTTCGTGGAGTAAATAACAGTTACGTATGATTACTTCGGTCTCTGTAGGGTTCTTATGGGATTGCACAAAAGTTATGAGATATTTTTAAATTTTACTATAGGAAACAAATTTGTTGGAATTCCGTGGAAGTCAATGTCAAACGAATCACCTATAGAATTTGAATTGATATTAAATTCTTTTAATTTGCTTATCATTCGTTTCTGCAGGTGTCCTGATAGAACCGATTGATAAATCAATTTTAAAATTCGCTTTGGAAAAAGTGTGACTGATCACATCGAACATCAGCAAAACGTTAACGTTGAATGAAAAACGGTTCCCTATATAAAAGGAATCCAAAAAATTCCTTCCTAGCTTGCCAGATCGATCAGAAAATGCCAATTAGCTCTCAATTTCCTGGAGTCTACTAAACTACAAGCACTCCAATTTCTATGATCTGAACGGATTTCATTCCGATCTATTTTCAGTTTACAGATGGATGAACAATTTGCAATCACAGATTTAAATCATAATTTAAAACCTCCTGAATTGTCGCGATTTTAATTGAAATTTGTCGTGTATGCTTCTAGTTCAGATTTGTAGAATGTAGAGCTTAAACCCTTTCAAATTAATTCAGAATTATCATCGTCACTCGATACTCATTGTAATTGTTCAATTTTCAACGCTACAAGACTAACTGGCTTATTTTTAATGAAATTCAACTAAATAGAATTGCAGGTAATATTTTATAGAAGAAAAAACCCATTAATTATGAAGATTGAATGCATTTTTGCAGGTTTACAATTTTAAATCGCACAATATTGGAGACTTTTGATTTAATATTTTACTATTCTAAACTACACTTAAAGTAAAAACTTATTTTTAACGTTTCGGGTTTGAAAGTTGTTCAATTTGAATAACTTTCAGTATTGAAGAAGAAAATATAAAGTGATTAGTGACCGTGAATCAGTTCTGCACACTGAGAAATGATGGAGAACTTTTTAATGTGTAGTGGCCATCCCATAAACTGTGAGAGTATTTGCACTTGAAAGCCCTTCTTTGCCTTTCATATTAAAAAAGTTGGTATTTGTACTGTAAGGCCCAACAATGAATGCCAGGTTCTTATTGTTAGAATCAACCTTAAAAATTCGAAGTTCAACAATATACATTATACAATGTATAGTTATATACTCCTTGAAATTTCCCACCTTTCATTGAAAACTTGACCTTAGAAGAGCGTCCATTAGTTTCGGCCGAAAAAAAAAATTTTCTCGAAAGGTCCTATAAGTTTCTACTGGATGCCAGTAACTCACAGGCAAAGTTACAGATTTGAAGAAGAAAAAACATTATTTATCTTGAACTTGTCAAATATAAGAAATACTTTCATAGAATGTGAAAATCAAAGTTTTTCACATTTTGAGCTTTAACCTTGATGTGCTCACGATATTTTTTTTTATTCTGTAACTTTGCCTGATAGTTACTGACATCCAGTAGAAACTTTCGGGATCTGAGGCCTTTCAAAAAAAGAAAAAAAAATCGGTCCACTCTAGCATCTGTGCATCAAAGTCAGAAATTTCTCAATTCTCAGGGTGTCTACCTGAGCGGGAAATCGAATTTCAGTAAAGAAATATAATTTTCACATTCAAGTCAGAAATTGCCGTGAAGAATTATAATTTTGAATTTTAAAAAGGAGTTTTGTAAAGAATTATAATTTTCATTTTAGGTTCACTGTAGAACAGGGTTTGCTTTAGGACAGGGAGTTTCCGTCAAGAATTATAATGTGTCTTGGAACAGGGAATTTTTGTCAAGGAACGGAAATTTTGGAAAAGAATTGTAATTCTAATTTAGAAAAAGAAAAAAATCCCTGTTTTAAGTCCTGTTCGAAATTTTGTAAAAAGGGTTTAACTACGTTTCTGAATTCTAATAGAAAATTTTGTAAATGAGTATAATTTTCATTTGAAACAGAAATTTTTGAAATAAATTTAATTGTGACTTGGTACAAGGAAATTTCCAAAAGAATTAGAATTCTGAGTTTAATCGGAGAATAAATAATTAAAAAATTCCCGCAAAGAATGATAATTTTTACTTTAGAACAGGGAGTTTCGTCAAGAATTATAATTTTGTCTTAGAACCGGTAATTTTTGACATGGAACTGGAAATTATAGAAAATAATTTCATTTTGGGGTACACTTTCGGTGGCGTGTTGCTCGTTTCTAGGCGCATACATTGCAGCATATTTTTAATTAATTAAAAAAAACAATAAGGCCATTTTTCGAAAAAAGGGCTGTATAGATTATGCGTTTAAAATATTACATCAAACAATTCATCCATGTAGGAGAAAAGTTGTAATTTGTAATACATGGGCTAAAAATCAAGCCCTAGAAAGCCTCTTAAGGGTTCCGTTTGTATCACGGTTGAATGTGCTAAAAGCATTTTTGGCGCTGATTAATATGAACTAAGTTATTATCATTTTTCTGATTGTTTTTGCTTCTTCGGAATTCTCGAAAAATATTGATCTGGGATAAAAATGTTGTGGCCCACACCCCCTCTCATCACTCACGCACAACGAACCACTTTTCCAACCCTAAAAAGAACCACGCATCCTAGTGTTAGACATTTTAAATCAGGGACGAGGACTTAGTTGATCGCACTATAACTAACTTTTCCCACCTTCCCAAGGTCCCTGATTTAAAATGCCCATATTTAAGTCACGTCACACGGTGTGATTGGTGGGAGGTGTATTCTTTAAATCGTTTCATGATACTATTGCCGGAAGTTTTCTAATTTTTTGTAACAAAAAATCTAAAAAGGAATTTTTTCGTTTTTCGCCGAAAATATTAATTTTAGTAATAAAGTGTGAATGAAGGGTACTGGGGCAAAAGGACTTTAGTGCCAAATTTCGGAAATACTGTTTATTTGCATAAACTAATTGTTTTGACCTAACTCATGTCTTTAGAAGATTATGGTCCAGTTCGATTTAAAAGTGGGTCAAAATGCATGTTTGGTATTACATCTTTTTGCCTGTTCTTTTTACGATTCAATGGAACTAAGTATAAGCTTTAAAGAACTTTCTCGTTTTTTTTTTAAGACAAAAAAAAGTTATGCAACAAAAAATCTTAATAACTTAATTTATATTGATCCGCGCCAAAAATACTTTTGGGACTTTTAACTGGGATGCCACAGCAACTCCTTAAATGCAATGTATGAGACATCCTTGAAATATTTAAAAATGTTTAGGAATCTCTGGAAATCCTTCAAAATCGTCTGAAATCATTTAAATCTTTTGAACTCTTTTAAATTAACCGGGAAAAATGAAGAATTGACCGGGAGAAGCACGGAAGTTTAAAACCATCCATCGGATAGACACCCTGATTCTGCTTTCTGCAATTCTGTTTTGTGAAGGGAGGCAAAAGTACTTCGACTGCCATTCTTTATCCTCTGTTATTCTTCCAAATGCGTATAAAACCATAATGCTTATAACTTAGGTATATTTTCGAGTGCGCGCGCAACTGTTAGAAGGGCAGTGCACACGCTTGGCTTGGTTTTGATACGAGTTACATTCTATAATCCACAATTCCACATGAATACAACACAGTCTCAGGTGGTTGCGAAGGCGGGAATTCGATCGTGTGTACTACGGTTGCGGCATGACACGCACCATACAGGTGACGTAGAACAAGTCCGTATCCGTTTGCTCGATCAGACCGGCGCCTGCTTGCCTGCTTGCTTGCTTGGTGCTATTGGTTCCATTTTCATGCCAGCATGGCTGTACACGGTTGTACGGGTGTATATGGGTATATAATCATAATTGTTAGTCCCTGTAGGTTCTTCCCTCGGCTTCGAAGCCTGAAACTTGTAGGCACCTGAGTGTTGAGAGCAAGTAGGCAAGCAAGAACCAGCTCAACGCGCCGGCAAGCCACGCTTGTTATTGATTTTTCCACAACACGAGAGCCAAGCCACCGCCGGCGTGTCACGTCATATGGAGGCGGTGTATTACGCTCGACAAGACACATGCGCCAATTTGGCTTAGGTCGTTTCGTTTGTCTCCAGACGCGTTTGCGTACCACCCTATTTGACGAATAAGCACAAGCACTCCCTCGTGTCGCTGTCGAGGATTCTTTGCTTTGGAAGAGGCTGATTAGTCGATCCACAGATTCCCGAAGCAATCCAGGAATGAAGTTTGCTAGGCTCGATTCTAGATAAACTCAGATTCTAGAAATTGATAGGAGAGTTTCGAGGGTTGGCAGAAATTGAGTACTAATTCGAATTTTATGCTCGATTTGACAGTCTTGGAAGAATATTTACATTGGTGAGGAGATTGAGAAGAAATGTAGAGTTGGGAGCTTTGGAAGAGCGAAGGATCTTCAGTTTTGAAAACTGGCAAATTGGACGATTCGGAATGCAGGTTCTTTAAGTGATGAAGGTCGAGGAATCTATGCTTTGAAGATGCTGATTAGGCGATCCAGAGATTCTCAAGCAATCCAGGAATCACGTTTGCCAGAATGGTGGATAAACTCAGATTTTAGAAATTGATAAGAGAGTTTCGAGGGTTGGTGAAAATTGAGTCCTAATTCGTATTTTCTGCTCGATTTGGTAATCACCATAGGGAGAATATTTACGTTAGTGAGGAAATTGAAAGAAATATAAAGTTGCCAGCTTTAAAAGTGTGAGGGATCTCCAATGTTCAAACATGGTAGTATCAACACATGTAATTCAGGTTCTTGAAGAG
>CAKNWT010102339.1:884-14773 GCA_932066315.1 Andricus coriarius | reverse complement strand
AGTGATTTCAAAATTAGCTTCTTTACCTTTATTTGCTATAGGATTGCGGACGCTAATTACTACACACGCACCCTCATTCCCATTTACGCCCGCTCTTAGCTATAAAAATGTATGTTTGTATGGCTGGTAAAAATTAATGACTATGAAAGTAGCTTTTTCAAAGAGATTTTTCTCAGTTATTTGCGCATGATATGAACTGGATTCTACATGTAATAGTCTTTCCTGCCAGGTGCAGAAATAAAATTTTAATACAATGCTGTTTCATTCGATAACTAAGGTGTCATATAAAGGATATTCCATACTTCGCGCGAAAGCTTTCTTTTTTAGACAGGTGTCCTCCAGATAGACAAGTGTAGAAATACAAGATAGAGGAATAGAAAGGTTGTAGTGAGAAGGACAAACTTGAACTTGAGAAAAAAATGTTCAGAAGACAGACGTCAGCATCACTGCATCCTTTATATGTAATAAAATTTTATATGTAATAGAATTAGTGCAACTGTGTTATTGAAGGAACTTTATAGCGTGTTTTATGAGGCTTAATCGAATTATTCAGCGTAATAGTATAATATAATCAAGTACTGTATGGATGGATAGATAGAAGATGGTAAATATTCCCGGCGCTAAGACTTGATTAAGTTAGCGAAGCCTCGGAATTCGATAAAGTTTGCGACAACACTGAATCCCTCCTCAACTCGTCGTCGCCCTTACTCTCGGCACTTCCTATCCAGACGCCATTTTGAGCATCTCGACGCTCTTTCGCCGAAAACTGCCTGTCCTACCACTCGGTAGACCAAGGCTTGGCGGAAAACTAATTACAGTCCCGATGAGCCGCGAATAGCTCGAAGTAGCAAACCCATCGTCGTGTCCTCCAACAAGGACTAACGAAGCTGGAATAGGGCGAGTTTGGTTAACAACACACAGTTCCTTATCTCCATCACGTCATAATCTCAGAACATTTTTTGTTCATCTTATCCCAAATTTTGTTATTATTGTTGTGAAACAACTGAAATAATGCCTTTCATTTGGGGAGATTTTTAATCCAGTAGCTTTATGAGGCTCAGTCTGTGCCAAATAGGGCGATTTGCCTACCTTTAGAAATCTTAAAAAACTAGAGAAGTCGTTAGGATGAAAACAATTCATATTTCCAGGAACTCTTATATCTCCAGATTAATATATAACTGTTATCTTAGCCCAATACTTGCTTTTACAAATACAATATTCTAAATAGTAGTGCCAAAAATCCTAGTAATCTCCAATCAGTCGTTTGACCTCACGGAATGATCGCCATCCAGCCTTCGCCCGCTTAATGAATGTCAAGTTATACCACTAGACCAAATCCCCATTTATAAATTTGAATTTATTTATAAATTTACAAATATCCAATTTTAGTTTTCCATCGAAACTATAAGGAAATCGTAGGTTATTATTCGAAAGTTGTTTTTCCAGACGTATTCTTAAACTTTTTCTAAACATATTTGCTTATTTTACCTATGTTGTGAGTGTTGTGGAAAACTGTTGTCTAAATCCTGAGTTTCCTAACCGTACCGTCAAACGGGGTAATTACGGAGATGTGGGATAATTTCGAACATTCCTAAATTGATAGTTTAAATTACTTAAAGTGGTTTCAACCAAAATCTGAAATCAGTTGAAGCCTTCACTCGTTCTAGATTATAGTTAAAACCACCTTAAGTAATTCAAACTATCAATTTAGGAATGTCCGAATTTACCCCACATATACGAAATTACCTCGTTTGACGGTACTTAATCCAATTTTCTGATTGGTCACTCTTGTTGGTGATTACTGGATCGATGTCGGAGTTGTCGATATCGAGTAATCACCATGCCAATTAAATATTAGAATAAATTGTTAAATTCCATTTCAATGATTTTTTCATATACAAAGATTAATTTTAGGTACGGGAAAACATCATAGTAAGTAACAAACATATCTTTCTTTCTGTATTTATGAAAATGTAAGTCCTACTTTCTTCCGTCATATAGTCAGAATTTTAAGACATTACAAAACTTGGCGAAATTATATTATACCATCAAAATGCCACACGCAACCATTTTTATTAGAATAATTTTGCTTATAACATTCAATCCCGAAAAGTTGTATGATGTCTAATATGTTTTTTTTTAAATTATTTAAACAGTTTCTATAGGACACTTTATGAAAAAATTGTTTTTAGTAATATATTTTACTATGAATATTTTTTTCCCAAATTACTTTGCGAAAGTTGATTTGACATTAGGGTGCAGTGTATTTAATTCCAGAAAAAGGGGGATGGGGGAATGTTGAAATCGGTTTATACCTTATGTTCTCTTTTTTTATTTAAAAATTAAAAAATATATATTTCAATTGGTTCTACAATGATGGCAAATTTTTCCTATGTATAGTTTTGACTGAAATTTTTTTAGCCTGAACCAAAGAGGCATGCTACCATTTTGCTTTTTCGGAAAAACGAATTTTTCTGCATTCAGGGATTTTGGATTTTTTGCGATTTTGGAAGGTTTCAAACAACTCCAAAACCATCTTTTTACATGAAAGCCAAACAATAACATGTTTCTTTGGTTCTAGCTGTAGAAATTTCAGGTTCGACATATTAAAGTTTTTCCAAAAAACAGGGTGCATTTAACTCAGCCTAAACAAACATGTTTTTTGGATACTTTCAAAAAATTATAAATCAGTACAATTTAATAATTCGTCATATTTTTTCAACCAATGGGAATTTTTTTGCATTTTTAAATTTTAAGATCAAACAAGAGAATAGAAGGTATTGACCGATTTCAACTTTTTGTTTGCTTTTTTCAGATGACAATCCACAAACTTTGTTCTCTCAATTCAAATGATTCAATTAATTTTAACATTTATGCTCTATTCTATTTCACACATTCATGTAGGTGTACTTAGCAGATTTTTTGCAGTCATCTTTTATTGTAATTAAAAAAAAAATAACGCTCAATTTATTTAATTTAAAATAAATTACTAATTTAATAAATTTAAAAAAAAGTAATTATTAGTGCCAAATATGTTAAAAGTTAATTAAATTAATTCATGTTTTAATTGATTTGACTGGTACCATATTATTCAAATGAAATTGTGATTGGATTTTTTAATTTTAATTAAAAATGGAAAGGCTGGCTATCGATTCACGAAACTTAACCGATACTGCATCTTCTATATGATTTCATAGAAAAATAATTTAATTTCATGAAACTTTTTATACATTATCATAATGGAATAATTATTGAAGAATAAATAATTTCACTTTTTTTACCTAAAAAATATTTAAGAAGTATTTTTGCATTTATTAAGATCTTTGAAATATGATAAAATCTGTTAAAATCCATTGCAATTTGTAAAATTTTACAAAATCTTTCAAATAATTGGAGGTCTTATAAATCTTAATCTTCTTTCCTTGAATTGTTGAAATTCGCAAAAATCCTTTGAAATAATATTAATTTTATTCCATAAAGTATAAATCATTTGAGATCCCTTGAATATAAATTAAATGAAACTGAATTATTAAACTCCTCTAGAAAAAAACATTAAAATCTCCAGAAATGTTTGAAATCCCATGAAATCCTTGGAGATTCAACCAAATCTTCTAAATCTTGTGAAGTTCTTTGAAATACCTTAAAATCCCTTTGAAATCTGTGAAATCGTTTACAATCCCTTAAAATTCAATGAAATCTCATTTATTTTTCAAAGTTCTAAAGAAATTGAATTTTGATGTTATGTGTTTTGTTGACAGCATAGTGTAATTGCTTTTTGTTAATAAAATGACAGTTTTTGATCTACATAGTCTAAACCAGAATGGTTTTAATTGAAATATTTGGGAATCTTATAAAATTCTTTAAAATCCCTTGAAATTTTTGAAAAACATAAAAATCCATTTTAAAAAAGTATAATTCATTTGAAATCCTTAAAATACAATTTGAATTAAACTTATGGATTGAAGTTTTCTAAACAAAAAATCTATATAAATCTTTGAAATCCTCTGACCTTATGAAATTTCTTAAAATACCTTATGATACTTTGAAAGTTTTAAAGTCGCTAGGAATCCCTTCAAATTTAATTAAACTTTATTTATTTTCCTAAGTTCACTACAAGTATCTTGAAATCTTTGAAAATATTTTTCAATCACTTAAAATCTTTTACAATTCCTTAAACTCCCTGGAGATGTTTAGAAATCTTTAAAATTCTCAAATCTCCCTCTAAATGTTTCAAAATTCCTTAAAATCCCTGAAAATATTTTTAAATCTCTTGGAAACCGATTAAATCTTTTAAAGCTAGTTTAAATATTTCGAAAACTCTTAAAATCCTTTAAAAACCCTCAAAATCCGTGAAAGTACATCAAAGTTTGTTGAAATACTTTTGAATTTCTTGAATCCTAGAAAATGTTTGGAAACCTTCGTAATTACTGGAAATGTTTGAAAATGTGTTAAAATCTTTTGGAAAACCGTAAATCCATCTGGTATATATGTTTGAAAATCTTTAAAATGCCGTGAAAATGTTCTAAAATCTGATAAAATCGCTTAAAATCCATAGAAACTCTATGGAATTTCTTGAAATTCCTCTCTATTTTTTGCATCAACTCTTTTCATATTATAACATTATTTATTTCTATATTGATTTTATTATAATGATTCTCGACAATAATTTTTCTAGAATCGCGAAAAAATTATAAGAAATTCATCATAGGTAAATCATTACAGACCTATACTAAATTTCCTATAATATTTTCTCCTAAGAGGGGATTACAAGGTAGTGTAACTGATTTCATGGGATTTCGAGGGATTGCATAAGAATGCAGAGAAAGTGGGCACCAGCTGCAGGAGTAATTATCCACTGGCAATAACATAAATTACGTTTCCGCGAACTTTTTCTCACAATTTCCAATTACTGCCGAAGCCGTATGCACTTAGGTATGTAAAATGGAAGCTTCGATCTGCAGTCATTATTTACTCTACATTATTGGTAATCAATAAATGACAAATGTTCAGTTTTCCCTTCGCATTATTTTCAAATTATGAACATGTTCGTATTTCAAATTGCCGCAAATAAAAACTTGTACTTCTGAATGTAGCCATAAAAGCGCAGGGCAAACTAAAGTGATATTCAGTAGTAACAGCCGGTATGGTACGCCTTTACGGATTCTCTGCATAGTATGCACCGCAAACTTTTTGGTGAATTCCTATCTTGCTGAGGTATTTCCTCGCTCTACGAGGTAGTAACAAAAGACTTTTCCTTATGCATTGTCTCCTGAACATCACATTTAAATTGCAGCTAGGATTGTGAGGTTGGAATACGAAAGACCAAAACGAACACAGAAGTCAAATACTGCATGCAATCGAAAGGAACGTGCACGCATTGTTATTATATTAGAGCCCTACTGTGAGGAAAAAAATCTTCTCATTTTTTTCGGATAATATAATGTTTTTCTACAAAATCATCTCTTTCCCTTATTTAGTAGGGTTTCATAGCCTCGGGCAGAAAGTGTTATACGCACGATCGGGTATCCATCCTTTGTTTACCACTCACAAGCGTTTGGCATATTTGGGTCAAATTTTGCATGAATATTTACAAGTCCTCGAAGCATTGGAGAAAAAATATTTAGAAATCGAAAAAACTTGTAAATCCGAGTATTAAAAAAAGACCCATCGAGATCCTGGATGAAGTCCAGCTAAAGTACTGGATATGAGACAAATCAGTACTTATGTACTAGAAAAGATCCATGCTATTTTTTTACATTTTTACAAGCCCTAGACCATTTTTTGAATCAACGTTCTAGAAAAGTTTTATTTTATCTCCTTTGAAATTTGTACTTGTGAAATTGGAATTATTTTAAACCTTTTTCGTACATCAGTTCTATTTCAGCAGTACTTTTTTTAGACATAAATCCCATCAGCACTTGTAAAAATTAAAGAAAAAGATTAAGTAAATCTTTTCCAGTACCTTAGTCCTAAAAAAGTTCTGTTGAAACGAAACATATTTTGACAAATTTAGGTAATTTATTCGTATTTCAGCGATACTCTTTTGGGACATAGATATCACGATCACTTGTAAAAAAGAAATAAAATGGAACTTTCCTCGTACTTTTGTTCAAAAAATATTTTGGACTTGTTAAAATTTTGAACTAATTACGATGAACTTTTCCGGTACTTTTGTTTTAAAAAAGACCTGCTTAAAATAAACATATTTTTAGCTTTTTTGATACTTTAGTTCAAAAGTTTAGTAAAATTTTGAAAAAAAAGAACTGAGACTTTTCCGACACTTTTGTCATAAACAAATTCATGGTGAAACGGGAAATTTTTTGAATTTTTCTGGTACTTTAGGCCTCGTAGAGAAGTACTTTTTTGGGACATAAATCCCATCAGCACTTACAACCTCAACTATATAAAAGTTGAAAAAATAAACCAAAATTAATTTCAATTCATTTTTCAAGATGCAGCAATACATTTCTTTGAAAAATTATTTCACGTCAAAATTATTTGACGAACAGTAATCATTTTACATTTTGTGTTTTTTTTTCAGCTTGCTAAACAAACGTAATTTTTATTCAATCTTTAGAAGCATCGCTTTTTTTTCACTGGAACAAAATTTAAAATTCTGTTAATTGAATTGGACAATTTTGTGTTTTTCTTTAATCTTACAAAACAGTCCTAATTTTTATCCAATCTTGATAAAAAATCGCCTATTTTATTCATTGGAATATACTCTACAGTTTTGTCCATTGAATTTTACTAAAAATCGTTTGTTTAGGATTGGTTAAATAAACCAATTTTTACAGACTACAGTTTCCGAAAAAATGATTTTTAATCAAATTCAACAATCGTGATTGAAGAGAATGTTTAAATGAACAAAATAAGTTATTTATGAAGATTCGATTATTATTAATGCAAACTTTTAAAACTTACAAAACATATGTATTTTAACAATGTTTTTTTGCAATTAAATTTTTTTCTGACTAGGAATAGTAAGAAGCGGAAAAAATTATTTATATTCTTTCATTTTTTCAATTTTTATCGGTAAGAGTCGATATTTACCAAGTGTTGAATACCAGATTTACGAATTTTAAAAAATAACTATATTTGAATATTATTGACTTATTTTGGAAAATGAAATCAGTAGAGCTGTGCGAAATGTTTTTCCCGATAAAATAAACCATTCTTTATTAAAATTTAACCATTTTTCTACATTCTCAGATTGGATTTTGCTTTGGCGACACCCTTATGTCATTTTTAGATAAAAATAAAATCATCAGAGTTATAGTATTTTCAAAATCATAAAAAACAAACGATAATGAACATTTTAAGCGGAAAAACGCACGATATGAAAAAAGTCAAGAAAAGAAAAACGTTGATTTTTGAAAGCCCTACAAGATTACGATAACAACTTTTTCAATTTTTTCGAAAAATCCAAAATTCAAATTTCGATCTCACAAAAAATAATCAAAAATTTATTTCGCGGTCAAATTATGCAAGATACAAAAAAAGATGAAAACACAAAAATTATGCATCCAAAAAATATATACAAATTTTTCATTAATCTCTTTTTGACAGGACGCTTACTTTTTGTTTTATTCGTGAGAAACAACATTTAAAATTCAACAAATAAATTCTTGGACAAACGACACAAGCTATGAAAAAACTGAATAGACAGAAGTTGCTTATCCAAAAAACAGCTACAAATTTTTGTCAGTAATGTTTTGAAAGAACGCCTACTTTTTGTTTTAATCGTAAAAAATAACATTCAAAATAAAAAAATTGAATTTTTTGGAAAACGACACAAGGAAAGAAAAAAAAAATAGGCAAAAGTTGTTCAATCAAAGAGGATCTACAAATTCGTTATTTATAATTTTTAGAAAAGACGAGTAGACTTTTTACAATCGTAAAAAATAAGAATAAAAAAATTAATTTTTTGGAAAAACAACACAAGCTACAATAACCACTTTACACTAGGATGCGTATTTTCAGGCTAAATCGTAAAAAATAACGTTGAAAATAAACTAATTAAATTTATGGAGAAATGACACAAGTTAAAATAAAATGTATAATAACAACATTTTTCGTATAGGATGCGCACTTCTTTTAATTATAAAAACAAGGCAATGAAAATACGTATGTTTCAATACCAATGCATATTATGAATTGTGATAATATAAATTTATTGAAATGATACATTTTTCAGGGTAGCTGATAATTAAAATTAATGCAAAATAGAAAGCAAATATGGATGTAATCATGAAAAATAAAATTTGTACAGAAATAAATATAATATACATTTGATATAATTTTGTTGAACGTAATGTAGAAAAGTTCGCATTTTTCAAACAAATGTCACCCTAGAACCCTTCAAAACATTACATAATATTTAAATAATGTTTTATGATCCTTAAATATACTTGCATCATCACTGTCGAATAATTAAAGAAATGAATAATACCAAAACCATAATTATTACATTTTCAAATTCCTTGCAAAAGTCCACAAATTTGATGAGCAACGAAATTATTTTCGTATGTATCTATTTAAAATTGATTTAATATTTAACATACGAATATGCTTAATAAAATATATTTTTCTGCGATTGGTGAAAATGACAAAAAGAAGTGTGCAAGTAGACACCCTGATAATAACCTCCCAGAAACCGTTGATATGGTTTGTTATTGAGTGGAGATGGATGAGCGAAGAGGTGATTTGGAATAGAATGAGATTAGTGAGGAAATGGGGTAGCTATGGGGTGGGTTAAGAAAGAGATAAAGCCTAGTAAGAGCAGTGAAATATCAGGGTGTGGAGGCGGTTCAAGAGAAAAGTATTGATGAGAGGCTGTGGGTAGGGGAAGGGAAGGGACGGCGGGAGGAAGAGGGAGCAACAGGAAAGGAGACATGCATTATTATATATAGGGTTGATGAGCAAGAAAGGGATAAGGGCAAAGTTATAGTAGGAGTGGAGGGGTGGATGATAAGGATGGTAAGAAAGGATGGTTGGGAAGGAGGAAGAGGGAAACGGTTTAGTGAGAGCAGAGTTGACAGGAAAGGGATAAGGATGGTTAGGAGGAGAAGGCGAGATTGATGAGAGAATAGGGATAGGGGCAAGGATGGGATAAGGGAAGAAAGAGGGGGCAGTAAGGAAGGTGTGATATAGGATATAGGAAAGAAAGATGTAGTGAGAGGAGAAAAGAGAGGAAAGGGATAAGAGTGGTGAAGAGGACAATAAGATAGGAGGGACAAGGAGATGTAGATTGACTTTTTTATCTCTTTGACAGAATTGCCTTGGATAGTCCATTTCCGAAGATATGGAGCGATGCAGAGTGTGAAATACACGAGTCTGTTGCAAAGTTAAAGCAATTTGCAAGGAAAGGTCGGAGACTGGGTGATGCCACAATCCCTGGAGATGTGGATTTGTCGAAGGTGTCGCCGAGAGCAAGACCCTGCGGTTTCAGCGAAAAGCTCTAAGTATGCAGAAACGTGCAATGGAAATGCACAAACTTACAGAGCAGAAAGATCTTTATCCTTTTTATTCCAGTTTGAATCCGGATGAAGCTGCTTGTGGCGAGTCTTCTCCGTGGTGTAAAATGAAAAACTTTCTCTAGAATATCGGAAACATTCCTTCGAGTATGGAGGTGTGTGTAGAGTGTGATAGAGATCAAGAAGGCTTCTTTTGAGAGAGGAGATATAGGGCTGTATATCGTCGAGATAATACATTCTTCAAAAAATGCACGGCACGAACGTCTTTGATGGCAGTCTGAGTGATTTCCGCAACTGTTTCCGCTTCGTAGTCCCTCACCATCCTTTTGTCTCCTCAGCAATTCATTGTCAGCGATATTCCGCCTTATAAGGATTTCTGCTCGAAAATTACTCACTCATTTGGTTCGAAAGTTTTCAAAAGTTTGAATTGATAGAATTCGTTGGGAACAAAGACTACGAACTTCCGGAGTGCAGGTCAATGCTTGAAGTCAAAGGGTAAACGAGACCCACTCATCATCCGGTGAAATACGGCTATACGGAAAACTGCTTCAATTGTGCAAAAAGTGGAGAACTGTGCCACTCTGCGAAATTCTTTGACTAATTGTTCATCTCCTCAATGTGTACAAGAGTTATATGTGTAAGCTTACTATTGAGGATGCTGGAATGATATGTTCTTTTGTTAAGACGACATTTTTTGTTATAAATGCAACATTGTTTAGATTGTCCTAATTCGCTGATGAGAGGTAGCATTTTAAAATTACAGCTTTCTCAGATTTCTGTTCTAGAATATAATTAATGGAATTGGAAGATTTCCAAACTCGACATCACTAATTAACGGAGTTAATTTGTAGAAGTTAGGTATATGAAATGAACCCGATAAATACATGGAATTATGTACTTAAAAGCTATCCATGGTAATCTTCGTAATTTGCATTCAGAAAATAGATTCGTTCAAGCATGCTTCGAATAGAATAGCACGAATTATGGATCCACTGAAAATGAAAGTCTTTAAAAGCATTTAAGAGACTGTACCCAGCAAAAACAAAATTTAAACTTTACAGCGATTTTAGAGTAATATTTACCTGTAACAAAAATTACATTCAAGTGTTCAGATTCACCCGCTACATGGGAAATGGTTACCGTGTCAACTCTATTGAATATTTTTTTTCCGATGCAAAAAAAATCAACTTTATCTACTTGAAAATTAAATGAAATAAGTATTTTAGGCTCGATTTTAAGAGATTTCTGCAGAACTTAAAAAAATAAATTAAATCAAATCAAATTTCAAAGGATTAAAAACGATTCCAAAGATTTTCAAGCAAATTTAAGGTATTTCAATAAATGTTGTACATTTATTAATGGATTTTATTGAATCTCCAAAGATTTCAAAAGATTTTGAAGATTTGTGGGCATTTTCGCGGTTATTTTTTAAAGATTTTCAATATATAAGTTTGGTTTCATTTATATTAAAGGGATTTCAAATAATGTCTGCTTATTTTTATGGATTTTTACAGTTTCTAAATATTTTAATCAATTTTAAAGGATTTTAACAAATTTCTAGAGAACTTCAAGGAATAAAATAAATTTTATTTAAAGGGATATATACGGGTACGTTAGGTAATTTAAAATAATTTCACCAGATTCAAGGGAATATTAGCAGATTTCAAAGACTTAAAAATATTTCTGAATGTATCAAGGGATTTTAATGAAATTACAAGTGATTTTAAAGATATGAACGGAATTCACAGATTTTTGTTGCGTAAAGTTTATTTTTGCAGAATCGCTATTTTTCTGTCTAAAA
The DNA here is from genome assembly GCA_932066315.1 of Andricus coriarius. Taxonomy (NCBI): domain Eukaryota; kingdom Metazoa; phylum Arthropoda; class Insecta; order Hymenoptera; family Cynipidae; genus Andricus; species Andricus coriarius. Next base: position 3,496 of record CAKNWT010102339.1, on the reverse strand, counting down.
TAAGTCGTTCTTTTCTAGTTTGTCTAATTTTTGCATTAATTCTTTTAATAGTCTTTTATTAATTATTCCAATGCTAGTTGTCCTATAATCGTTTTCTATACATATAATGCTTCAAATAATGAATTTCCTATAAGAAACGAGCATGCGCGCCTGCAGCGCGATTATTATTTTCTTCCCCCACGCAATTTTTAAATTAAAATATGAAATCAATATTAATACAAAATTTTTGTACTACATAGTATCTATTATCCAAAGGCATAGAAAAGAAAAGCAGGGCCAATATTTTTGATGATTGATGAAAATTGATATCTTAACTTCAGAAAAAATAGTTATTATTTTTGTATAGATAATAATCAAACCGTTGAATTTTTGTTAAAAAATACCCAATTCCTAAAAAAAAGCTAACATTACCTGAATTAGTTTAAAATTATAAGTTTAATTTTGGAAGTCAAATAATTTTTTTTAATGACCGATTTTCTATGACAAACGCTAGCGTGCCCTATTATTGTTAAAAAATAATGGATTTCTGGTTGAAATGTTAACATAATCTAAAATCGTTCTCGAATTTTGAATCTATTGATTTTTATATCGATATTTCCGGTAAAAACCGCTACCTTAACCTATAATTGTACATACATTTCAAATCTTTGGAATCTAATGACTTTTTACAAAAAATTCCGATCTCGGATGTAAAACACCAACACAACATAAAATTGTTAAAAAGAGGTGCATTTTTTAAATAAAAAATTCCAATTTTTGACAAAAACACTCGCATAAACCCAAATTATTCAAATATTCCAAATCTTATTTTAATAATAATGATTTTTGTTTGAAAATACAAATTTTCTATGTAAAACGCCAAAGTGACCTAAAATTGTTAAAAAATATGACTTTTCTTTAAAATATAACCATTTTGAAATCTAATTATTTTTTATTGAGAATACCCATAATTCATGACGAAACACACTAAAAGACATAACCTAAGATTGTTGAAAATTATTAATCTTGACGTGTTTTGTTTTAAAAAGGTAATTTTCGATGAAAAAAAGTAACACAACCTAAGCGAATCAGGATTTTAACAGCAATGATTGCGAGATTTTCGAGACATATCGATACACCACTTTTTGTGATAGGACAATACATATTATTATAAATAATGTAATAGTAATAATTAATAATAATACATTTTCCATTATCATTCATTATTATATATGTACATGATCTCTTTAAGAGGTCTGATAATAATTCCTATCAATTTTTCAAACCAAACGCAGACGACCGTTCGTCTTTATTATTCGTTAACGCCTGGCCGGTATGCAAAATGTTTCGCAATAAACGTGCGGAATTTCCGCATCGGTGGATTACATTTCAGATATTTCAATAAAAAAAGTTGGGACCCATGTTTGATATTTTTTTCCAGCTTTGGTATCAAGGCACACGTTCAAATCCATAAAATCAGAGAATTCTAAACTCCAATTTGAGTGTACAGGATTTTTTTGTAAAATTTAAAAAGTTTTTTACAATAATTGTAAAAATGGAATTTCGTTGTGTTGCTTTCAGTAACTATTGAACAACTAGTTATTAGCTGATAGAATTTCCTTAATTTGATTATATCGAACATGCATTTCAAGTTGGTCTGGTCACATTGTCCCGGCTGACATAATGGTTTTAGTGAATGTTTCGTAATTTAATTCATTAGGGAGGGCGCAGAAGAATCACGTATATTCGAATATGCTATATACATAGTACATATACCCTCGCGAAATGTAGAGATGAAATGCAACCAGGCCAGCTGCAACTTCATTACAAGAGCTTCGTGACATTCCCTTTGTTAACCCGAATGCCGCATTCACCCACTGGCTTTCACTTTCTCATACAAGGATGTTAGATATAAATTCACGACAAGCATTGATTACAAGTTTAATAATGAACGAACAACCCGCATAATAAACATGATAATGTCAAACTTCTTTAACGTGGAAAGATTTATGACCTATTTATGTGTCGCTTAATTAAGATGGAAAATATTGAATTGTTTTTTTAGAACATTATCAATATTATGGGACCGTTTAAAAACTAGGAGTTTTTCTGTTTGAACCGCAAGATAAGATGACTCTGTGATGCTCTCCACCTCGGGTGATTGCTAGAGGTATTAAACAGCGATCCGTGTCAGCGCGGTGTTGTGGAATGAGCACGCTTTTTGAATAAGTAACATCCCTCTTACGTTATTTTGAAAACTTTTTTCATCCCTCCACTTCTTCGTCACATCATCACATGATGTTTGAACTCCCCAGAGTGACGTCACAAATACAATCAATTCCCCATCGCCTTTTGAAATAAAAATGGATTCTTTCATTTCATTTGATAATCGCCTAAAATAACACACAAAAAATAACAATACAAATACATTGCATTTTCAACAAAATACTTGAATTTTTAACCATAAAAAGATACACTTTTCAACCAAATAAATGACGTTTTCCCCAAATAGTTTAATTTTCAACCAAATGATCCAATTCAAAAAAAAAAAAAAAAACTTCAACTTCAACAGCAAACAGTTGCGTTCTTAAACCAATTATTGAATATTCATGCAAAAAAAACGAATTTTTTAG